>CAUYRH010144422.1:0-10560 GCA_963574655.1 Perodicticus potto
CATTTCTTTTATTTTTTTATAAGGAGTATTTTTTTTTTTTTTTTTTTTGTAGAGACAGAGTCTCACTTTATCACCCTCAGTAGAGTGCCGTGGTGTCACACAGCTCACAGCAACCTCCAGCTCCTGGGCTTACGCGATTCTCTTGCCTCAGCCTCCCAAGTAGCTGGGACTACAGGTGCCCGTCACAGCGCCCGGCTGTTTTTCTGTTTTGCAGTTTGGCCGAGGCCGGTTTGAACCCGCCACATTAAGTATATGGGGCCGGTGCCCTACTTGATGAGCCACAGGCAACACCCTATAAGGAGTATTTTGAATGAGAGCTTCTGCATTTTTAATAAGCTCCCAGGTGATCCAAATCATGATGACCTGAAGACACTTTGAGTAGCCAGGATTTAGGCACTGGTTTGTGAATTTGACTGTACATGGGAATCACATAGGAAGTTAAGACGCAAAAAGCCATTATCAACTCAGAAATTTTATCTTAATTGGGCTAGGGTACAAACCTTGGCAGTGCTATTTTTAAAGCACTCCCCAGCTGACTCTAATGTGCAGTAAAGTTTGCCCACCACTGACATACTATTTGTGGCTCTTTTTGTCCACCTTTTACCTAATCCTCCATCTTAGAGGCCATCTCCCAGTATTGAAATGGAAGATGAGAGAACCTCTCTTTTACCCCGCTTCTCTGGCACCTGGGGACATAGGCACATACTCTGGATTTCACCAACTGGCTTAACCACCCCAGACACAATATCCACCTTTGCAAGAGTCTTGGCACTGGTGGCAGCCATATTATTTTCAGAGGCAGCAGTGATAGTCCTCGGGGCATGATGCCTGTTCATCGGCAGTGACTATCAGGCCTTAGCAGCCGCATTCTTCTAAGCCTAATTTTGAGCACTGGTCTTGGTGCACAGCCTTTAAGACTGATTCTGTGGTCCTGGAGATTGGGACTAATGCTATATAATTGTAAACACACACACAGAGCCCTTTAAATTTGTAATACAAATTTTAAAACCTACATAAAACAGATTTATAGATTAATGAATTGCCGTAAGAAACATCCTTGTAACCAATATCCATGCCAGGAGATAGGATTTTGTTATCCTAGGGAGCTTATGTTCCCTACCAGTCATAGATTCCCCCTCTCTGCTGAGAATATCCCTATCCTTACTTTTCAGAAATCATTCCCTTCATTTTCCTTATAGTATCATACCTCCATACTTTCCTGAACACATGATGGTTTAGTTTTGCCTGTTTTTCTTTCTCTCCTGATTGAAATTTGTGGAAGAGGCTAGATCAATTGTCCTATAAAGCTTACCAGTCCAGAATTGTTGGTTGATGCCATTTAATATTTTCCTGTATCCTCAGATTTTTTTAAATTTCAGATTCATACGAGGGTACACATGATTAGATTGCAATGTTTGCACTTGTTAGGTAAAGTCCCTGTTGTACTTGGGTCCCATCCTCCGGATGTGTGCATACACCCTTACGTTGTGCCCATTATGTGTGAGCACACCAGTCCACCCCTCCCTTCTGCCCTCAGATTGCCTACACATTAGCAGTTGGATCTAAACGACAGATTTCATCTCCTTTGGCATGGCCTTATCGTAAGAAGAATTGTTCTTGGCCAGAAGGTATATAAATGGCTCTTGTTGGCTCTTTGCGATGAGGAGCCTAGATCCATTAATTCATCACAGGTTGCAGTAAGATTCCAGTTCTATCATTTCTTCACTTCTTTGTTGGAGCCCTTCTCTACAGAGAAACTGCATTTTATTTATTATTTACTAACTTGGTGGTATAATTCGTATAGGGAAAACAAGATTAACTCTTGATTCTTTTATTTATCAGCAGGGAAGGGCACAGAAATGTTGCCTTGGTATCCTCCAACAGTGACCACTTAGGGGTGTGTTTAATATTATTATAAATTTGTGGATTTAAACATACTCAATGGGTTTCAACTGTCCCAGTTTTGGCCAGAGTGAGCATCTCCAAGTTGACTCCTAGGCCATATTGACTTGTACTTAAGATTTGTGTTTCTTTGTTGTCTGATGTGCCACATTGCTTCAGGCTCATCTTACACATTTTCCACCACAAACTTGCAATCTGTCATTTTAAGAAGCCCTGTTTTCTTTCATTGGGAAAGGGGGATTTATTTTCTCTTCATAGAGTTTATCGTGGCTCCCTTGTGCTCACTCGCTGTTGACTCTTCTAGTTCCAGCCACTGCTCCCAAACTGGCTTGCAGAGCCTTCGAGCACCTGCTACATGGAATTCCTAGATCCATCAGATGCCTGACCACACAAATGCCATCATGCAGCTCATTTCTGTCAAGAGGTTTGGCCCTACCTGCTTGTATTTGGGGATTTGTGGGAATACTTTTGTCAACTATTAGTATTTTTTTTTTTTTTTGTAAGACAGAGTCTGAGTCTCTCACCCTTGGTAGAGTGCCGTAGCGTCACAGCTCACAGCAACCTCCAGTTCTTGGGCTTAGGTGATTCTCTTCCCTCAGCCTCCCGAGTAGCTGGAACTACAGGCACCTGCCACAACGCCCAGCTAGTTTTTGTTGCAGTTTGGCCGGGGCCGGGTTTGAACCTGCCACCCTTGGTATATGGGGCTGGCGCCTTACTCACTGAGCCACAGGCGCCGCCCCAACTATTAATCCGTTATAGGCTCAGCGCCTGTGGCACAATGGGCTAAGGCGCCAGCCACGTACACCTGAGCTGGCGGGTTCGAATCCAGCCCGGGGCCCAACAAAAAAACGACGGCTGCAACCAAAAAATGGCCCGGCGTTGTGGCGGACGCCTGCAGTCCCAGCCACTTGGGAGGCAGAGGCAAGAGACTGGCTTGAGCCCAGGAATTGGAGGTTACTGTGAGCTGTGATGCCACAGCACTCTATCCAGGGTGACAACTTGAGGCTCTGTCTCAAAAAAAAAAAAAAAAAAAATTCTGTTATACATGTTGTTCATGGGTTTTGCTATCCTAGTTGCTGGGGTTTTTGAGATATGAGTCTAGCTCTGTCACCTGGGCTAGAGTTCAGTGGTGGCATCATAGCTCACTGCAACCTTATACTCCTGGGCTCAAGTGATCTTCTGGCTCAACTACCAGAGTAGCTGTAATTACATGTTTGTGCCACCACACCCAGCTAATTTTTTCAATTTTTTTTTTTTTTTTTTTTTTTTTGCAGAGACTGGATCTTGCTCTTACTCAGGCTGGTCTCAAACTTCCGACCTCAAATTATCTCCCTATCTTGGCCTCCCAGAAAGCTGGAATGGCAGGTGTGAGTTAATGCACCTGTCTACTTTAGATTTCTAACTCATCCCAGGATGCTCCACTGGAAGAAGTGCTGCTCCATTAGCGTCTTCATCTGTCAACAATATTCCAGTCCTCCATCGCTCACGCAATTTACAGAGAAGCTTTAGAGGTTTTACTAGAATGCTTTAGGTGCTGACGAAAGGGGTAAATTTAAAATAGCCTCTCCTTTGAGTCCCGCCATATTCAAAGGCACACCTACTCTAGCAGCACATCTTGTGTCACAGCAAAGTGCTCTTTTTAATACCAAAAATCTGCACTTCGAGCTCTCACTTGAGAGCTTAATCTTGAACTACTTTTTAGCTCCAGTCAAAAGACCAATGGAGACTATTTTAGAATCTAATGAAAATGTCAATTACCCTTTCTTTAAGAAGCAATATATTGTGCCTAGAAGTCAGATTCTCATAAAGCTACAGACTTAACAGATTTTATTAGCTCCTTGAAGAAATGACATCCTTGATTTACTACTCGTGTCATGTGTATTCAATAAATGATAGTAGCATGTAAGCAAATTTATGCATTTGATAAACTTGTACCAGACATTTTCACTTTGTAGTTCAATTTTAAAAAATCAGCTGGGTGTGGAGGCATGCCCGTGTAGTCTCAGTTACTTAGGAAGCTGAGGCTAGAGGCTTGAGCCCAGGAAATCGCAGTTGAGCTATGATCTCACAGCTGCAATCTCTTAATCTCTTACAGAGATAAAGTCTCAAAAAGAAGGGAAAAGAAGAGAGGGACAGTCTCACTAGCTATGTTGCCCGTCAGGCTTGGCTTGAATTCCTGGGCTCTGGCAATCCTCCTGCCTCAGTGTCCCACCTGGCTACATTGGTATGTGCCACTGCACCAGCTTCAATGATGAGACTTCCTGACTTTGTGTTTAGAGATTTTCTCTCCTTGGCAGCTGATAACTGGACCTAACAGGAATACATGTCCTTCCTTCTTGCGTGGTGATGGCAATCTCAGACCCAAACTCAACATACTGGCAAAGAACTTTTTTGTTGGCACCTTCACCTCCCATGCATGGCTTCTGATCCACCACAAACCCATCTAGGAAGCTGGCATAAACTACCTCCTTCTGCCTTCTTTCCCTCTATTTTGAGTTATTTTACTACTACTACTGTCACGGACATTAAGTAACAAAATTCTCATCCTCATAAAGCCAACTAAAAGATTTGTAAAAAGCCACTGCCTTACTTACTTTCAGCCGAAAGATGGTTCTTACTGGAATGAAACAAAATTAGCAAAGTGGTGAGGTCAATATGGATTTAAAACAAAAACAGTAATGAACTCAGTTAAATACTTTTCGAGGTATTACTACTCCTTCTTAGGAGGTACCAAGGTCAGGCTAAATGGTTACATTAACCACGTAAGACTGCACTTAGGGTTCTAGTTTTCTGTTGGTTCTGGCACCTAATTATTACCCCATAGCAATCATTATGACCAAATCTCAGGATCGCCTCTTGAGCAATGGCATTAAGGAAAAGTGAAAATATAAAAATTGGTGTTAGACTTAGTTTCAAAATCCAACTCCAGCACCATCTGGTTGTGCAACCTTCAATTACGTAATCCGAGACAGTTTCTCAGTTTGTAAGATGGGTGCTACTTCATCAGGACACAGAAGACACAGAGAACAGTACCACAGCACCTAGCCAGCTCACACACTCCCTTTTAACTGTGTATTTCCCTCTGCCAAAATCTTAGCCAGGTCCTATTCAAACCTAGAATAGGTTTTGTTTTCCTAAAACCTATTCTAGACTTGTTTTCCTAAAACACACTTGCTCTCATCACTCACAAGAGATTCCCGTGACTCCCAACTACCTATCACATTATCCTAGCCAGACCTCTCACAAAAGCCAAGCCCCTGTGGTCTCCTTCCAACAACCTCCCCTCTGCCTTAGCCAAAGTCACTACACATCTAAGAATCAACTCGTGTCCCTCCTCCCTCAAAAATCCATCCCAGCTATTCTTACGGATTGGACTTGCTCATTTATTAATATACCACTTAAAATATGGATCACAATTATCTGGCTTTTGTATACGTTAGCTGATTACTGCTGCTTTCCAAACTAGACCATAATTTAAGGGCAGAGACCATACCCTATATCCCTAACTCAAAAGGTAAAATTCTAGGCCCCAGTCTAGACACAGAAGTATGTGGGGTTTGGCAGGAATAAGACAGCATTAGAACTCCAATCATTTTTCCCCAGTGATTCTTTTGGGCACTACCTTTGAGAAAACCTCTACAAGGCATCCTCCTAGCAGAGGTAAATCTTGCCAATAATTATTAATAAGGTCTTAATGTAGAATCAAACATTTCTTTTGCCAATACTATACATAAAGCCAAAGCTGTTGATATAGTTTACACAAGCAGGAAACCCCATACCTTTATTAGTAAGAGACCAGCCACATTCATCTTCCAGGATGAGGGTGGGGACATCTAGGATCATGGCATCTCCTCTTTTGGAAACAGGATGATTCTGCTTTAATGTTCTATAGATGATTCTTTTTTTTTTGTAGAGACAAGGGTCTCACTTTGTCACCCTTGGTAGAGTGCCGTGGCGTCACACATCTCACAGCAACCTCCAACTCCTGGGCTTAGGCGATTCTGTTGCCTCAGCCTCCCAAGTAGCTGGGACTACAGGCGCCCACCACACACCCGGCTATTTTTCTGTTTTTGCAGTTTGGCCGAGGCCGGGTTTGAATCCGCCACCTTCGGTGTATGGGGCCGGCGCCCTGCTCTCTGAGCCACAGGTGCCACTGGTTCTATTTTTTATGTAGTTTCCTATCAAAGATAGTTCTTGAAATTGCCTTCCTAGTCTTCCATTGTTGAGAAAACTATTTCTCCTCTATTTTTGCCACTCTTTACTAGCTTGCTATTTTGCATTGTTTTCAGAAATAATCCTCCAACTCCATAAATAAATGAAAACCAAACCACACAGTTGGAAATCAAGTTTTGTTTTTATATGAACAGAAGTAGACCATCTAGAAATATTTCAGTTTATTTAAATTGTTAAGTAGAATATGAAACCGAATTTGTAGCTAGTACCAGAGAATGGACTTGACTATTTGGTGTTGAATGAGAACAGCTTCTACACAGGATCCCCAGAGACTTACAGAAAAGGGGCAAAGCCCTAATATTAAGCAAATAAAACTCATGTTTCAAACAGATTATACAAAAAGTGATTTACACTCCATTTCCCTTTTTTGATATTTAGAAAGTGCAGATTTAACAAAAGGTAGCCATGTCCTTTCTATGTACAATGCCGATTATAATTATGCAAACAAAACTGTCAGTCTGTTACCCAAAAATCCCAGTGTTTAGCTCTCAAACCTTAAGTCATTAAATTGAGTAAGAATTAAGGAAGGTTAAAAATAAAAGCTAATGCCACATTCCAGATAAAGGGAAACAACAAATACATTAACACAGTAGGTTTAATCTAAAACTTTTTGAAAAGCTTAATATTTCATTATTTTATTTTACTGGAAAATTACGTATTATTTGGCAATGCTGCTTTTTACTAGTAGTAAACAATGATAAAGTCAAGTAAGGGAAAAAGCTAAGAATAACAATCAGTGAGACATACAAAATTGTTTTTAGGGCTCCATCTGAAAAACTCATGTCTTTTCATAGCAGATAAGTCCCTATGTTGTTTGTTTATGTGAGCCAAGAGGTCATTAAAATGCTATTCACAACACAGAGAGACTTTTCAATGGAAGCTGCTGTCCTAAACTCAGCCTCTGCTAGAAATGAATCATGCTATTCACAATTATTTCAACAAAGGTATCATCTTAGGATGCTAGCAGCATAGCAAACTTAACTTACCCTATCCTAATGATAAGCAATGAAGCAAAACTAGAAAAATAAAGTGAAAAATGGACAGGGTTAGAGAAAGCTAGAGATCTTATCTTTGCATGAAAAGCCTTTTGCTGTCCTTTTTCCAAATCCACAGTAATGCAAGTTTTCAAATGGATGCGAAGATGGGGCTTAAAATTAATAATATTCTAAAGTACTTCTAAATCTTAAGGTAAAGACAACTTAACACTGAAGTGTTTCTCAGAGGCCAAATCTCAAATACATTTGGCAAACATGTTTATAAAATTCACTCCTCCATCCCATATATTATTATTATTGAGAAACCACCACCTTTACTGGGCTACCAAACTGCTAGAGGAGTTGCCAAAATGGAGACTACTCAAATTTAGGTTAAGAGATTTATTCTTGGGAAAGTGAACAGGCCATACACCTAATTAGAAAGACAAACCACAACACCCTCCAAATACTAGTGCATGCAAGTTAACTCTTCCATTTCATAAACTCAATGGGTAGACAGGAAGGGGACAAAGGAGGAGAAAATGAACATACAAGTAAAACAGCAAATGAAGGAATCTGGAATAGAGGTTTTGGAGAGGGAACAAATGAGGGGAAGACACCAATTAATTGACATTGGATAGTAGGCAGTTAGAAATTATCTTTCAGTTTACTTAGCAAGTTAAATCAGTGCTTTATATTAAACTTGACAAATCTACTAGTTTGCCCCTTTCGTTCTTAAATAACTCATAGCATGAGGTGGTGCGGGAGAGAAGCAAAAAAACCAGCATGCAGGAAAATGAGACGCAAGGAAAATGTGGCCAAGGAAAAGAAATGGCAGCAGGAATAGTCTTAAATATCAAGGCCACTTAAAACAAGACTCAGGAAACCAAAGCTATCATTTCTGTATTACCCTTTGTCCTCAATTAACTACTTTGAAAATTACAGCCAAGCAAACCACAAACATTTTAATGGTGTATGTTGGATGATATGTCTCCTGCACATGCTTTCACCATAACAAAAAAGGAAAACCAAAGAAATTCCTTTCCACATAAGGCACAGGACAAAATTAATCCATTTACATATTCAAGGCGAAAATGAGTGTTTTCCTGGCTTTTCTTCTGTTATCACGTCTATAGATTATAGGGACTCAAGCACATTATCCATGACAGAAAATTCCACTGTTGTACAAAATAAAATTGTTAATTCTAATTTTTATTCTTATACAATTTGCAGAATAGATTTGAAATGATTGCTGTAAATTTTAATGCTGATAAGAACTGGACTATAATACAACTGAAATGCAGAGGTGAGCTGAGCAAGTACATTTAGAAATGAAGTCACAGACATGATTTTTCTATACAGTTTTTTTGTTTGAAGAAAATTATGATAAGAGTAGGCAAGCAGTCACAGATGAAAGAACAAATAAAATAGGTGGGCTAGATAGTTAAGATGAGGAACAAAAGTATCTGTTTAAAGTTAAAAATGGACTGAGTGGTTTATTTTGCAGCAAGAAGAGAAAACAGGGATGGCAACTGATGGAACAGGAGAATGCTCAGCAACATTTGCTCTTCCAGCCTGTCACGCCTCCTCCACTGCTGATATCTACATTTTCACTGTTGGGCTCTTTTACAGGGGTCTGGAACAAACACAAGGAAAATATCCCATGAAAAAACAATGCCATAGAAAAATGAAGATTCAACAAAAATATTATCATAAATGTCAATTTATGCAACAAAATGCAGTTACAGTCATATAAGATAGGTTTTCCCCCATATGCAAAATAAAGACATAAGAGTTTTGTTTTTGATCTTCATGTTTTTTGCTTCCTCCAAGCTATGAAATGTTGGAGACATTTGCTGGCATCCCTTTGTAAAGCTTCTGCAATCTTCTCTGCCCTCTTTTGAATAGATTTTGTTGTCTCCTAATTCTGACTAGAGTCTGTTTAGCACAAGGCATTACCAATGAAACCAGAGTTTTGTATGTCTTCACATTACAGAAGCAAAAAAGCTTTTACAGTATTATTATTATTTTTTTGAGACAGTCTCACTTTGTCACCCTGGGTAGAGTGCTGTGGCATCATAGCTCACAGCGACATCAAACTCTCGGGCTCAAGCGAGTCTCTTGCCTCAGCCTCCCTAGTAGCTGGGACTACAGGTGCCCACCACAACACCCAGCTATTTTTTTTTTTTTTGTAGAGACAGAGTCTCACTTTATTGCCCTTGGTAGGGTGCCTTGGCGTCACACATCTCACAGCAACCTCCAACTCCTGGGCTTAGATGATTCTCTTGCCTCGGCCTCCCGAGTAGCTAGGACTACAGGCACCTGCCACAATGCCTGGCTAGTTTTCTGTTTTTGCAGTTCGGCCGGGGCTGGGTTTGAACCCGCCACCTTCGGTATACCGGGCTGTCGCCCTACTCAATGAGCCACAGGCGCTGCCCTTTTTTTTTTTTGGTTTAGCAGACCCGGGCCAGTTTCGAACCCATCAGCCCTGGAGCATGTGGCCAGCACCCTACTCTCTTGAGCTATAAGCGCCCAGACTGTTTTTGTTTTTTTTGAGATGGAGTTTCACTCTGTTGCCTGGGTTAGAGCTGCAGCGGTGTCAATATAGCTCACTGCAACCTCAAACTTCTGAGCTCAAGGAACTCTTCTGCCTCAGCCTCCAGAGTAGCTGGGACTGACTACATGTGCACCACCATGCCTGGTTAATTTTCTCTTTTTTGTAGAGAAAGAATCTCACTCTTGCTCAAGCTAGTTTCCAACTCCTGGCCTCAAGCAATCCCAAAGTGCTAGGATTACAGGCGGGAGCCACTGTGCCCAGTCTAATTGTACCACAGTTTCAAAAAGGCAATCTCAACTATGACTAAGTTTGAAAAGGGATAGAGCAAACTGCAAATTTATATAATTCATGTTAACAATGGATACAGAAAAAACCAAAGAATGTACACCAAAATGTTAAATTACAGCAGCAACCCTTAAATTTATGAGTGATTTCAATGTCTTTGTATAATCCTATACCTTCCCAACATTAAATATTACTATTAAAATCGGAAGAATGGGCTCAGCACCCATAGCTCAGTGGTTAGGGCGCCAGTCACATACACCCAGGCAGGTGGGTTCGAACCTGGCCTGGACCTGCTAAACAACAACTGCAACGAAAAAAATAGTGGGGTGTTGTGGCAAGTGCCTGTAGTCCCAGCTACTTGGGATGCTAAGGCAAGAGAATTGCTTAAGCCCAAGAGTTTGAGGTTGCTGTGAGCTGTGACGCAATGGCACTCTACTAAGGGTGACATAGTGAGACTCTTGTCTCAAAAAAATAAATAAAATAAAAACTTTTTTTATATATAAAGTATGACACTGCCTGTTTAAAATAGTGTATTCTTATGATTTTTTATTTTATTTTTAATTTTTTTTTTATTTTTTGAGACAGAGTCTCACTATGTTGCCCTCGTTA
>CAUYRH010144424.1:0-34199 GCA_963574655.1 Perodicticus potto
TTTTTGTAGAGACAGAGTCTCATTTTATCGCCCTCAGTAGCGTGCTGTGCCGTCACAGCTCACAGCAACCTCCAACTCCTAGGCTTAGGTGATTCTCTTGCCTCAGCCTCCCAAGTAGCTGGGACTACAGGCACCTGCCACAACGCCTGTCTATTTTTGTGTTTTGTAGTTCAGCCAAGGCCGGGTTTGAACCTGTCACCTTTGGCATATGGGGCCAGCACCCTACTTGATGAGCCACAGGTGCCGCCATTTATTTATTTATTTTTTAGAGACAGAGTCTCACTTTAACACCCTCGGTAGAGTGCCATGGCGCAATAGCTCACAACAACCTCAAACTCTTGGGCTTAAGCGATTCTCTTGCCTCAGCCTCCCAAGTAGCTGGGACTACAGGCACCCCCCACCATGCCCAGCTATTTATAGGTTGTAGTTGTCATTGTTTGGCAGGCCCAGGCCGTGTTCGAACCAACCAGCACCGGTGTATGTGGCTGGCGCTCTAGCTGCTGAGCTACAGGCACTGAGCCAATTCAGACAGTTTAAAATTCATAAGAATGAACAGGGTCTTTCTCTCCTTGGACACCCTCTGAGTTTATCTCCAGGGAAAATATTCCATGTTATCTGTTTCTTGTGTATCTTTCTAGGAAATTTTATGTATTTAATTATGTATACAAAAATAAACAAAACACACACACCCATCCACCACTGCTAAAATTACTTCCCCGAAACATACTTTCTCAGTAATAAAAAGATAATTTGTTCCTGAAATCAGCAAGTTCATTCAGCCATTTTTCCCCCCTGAGATAGACTACGCTCTGTTATCTCAGCTAAAGTGCAGTAATGTCACCCTAGCTCACAGCAACCTCAATCTCTTGAGCTCAATCAATGCTCTTGCCGCAGCCTCCCAAGTAGCTGGTACTATATTTTTAAAATTTTGTTAATTTTTTTTTTTTTTTGAGACAATCTCACTTGTCACCCTCGGTAGACTGCCATGGTGTCATAGCTCACAGAAACCTCAAACTCTTGGGTTCAAGCAATTCTCTTGCCTCAGAATCAAGGAGCTGGGACTACAGGCACTGCTACAATGCCCGGCTATTTTTAGAGACGAGGTCTCTCTCTGGCTCAGGCTGGTCTCGAACCTGTGAGCTCAGGCAATCCACCTGCCTCAGCCTCCCAGAATGCTAGGATTATAGGGGCGAACCACCTTGCCTGGCTTGCTTTGATTTCTTTCTTTCTTTTCTTTTCTTTTTTTTTGCAGTTCAGCCGAGGCCAAGTTGGAACCCGCCACCTTTGGCACATGGGGCCAGCGCCCTACTCACTGAGCCACAGGGTCCGCCCCAGTGCTTTGATTTTTTGAAGAGCTCCATTCATAGTACCAGAGATGCCTCTTGAAGAGATTATTAAGTATGTTAGATTTGCACACTATAAAAACTTCTTACCCAAAAGTTTGATTTGAAGGTGAATGAGAACTTTTGTAACCAGACTAAGCTATTCTTGGAATAACTTTTGAAAGCATGAGAAGTCTGTTATCCCAGGGGAGTTTTTCAGGCAAATGCAGAAAATGTGTAAGATACTAGAGTAAAAAAGTAACGTCACAAACCTTGGAATCTCAGGGAAAGTGTGCTCAGAATAAAAGATGACAGCCGCTGTGAAAAGCTGTGTGACTACTGGCAGAGTCCAGAAAGGTCACTGAGGGGAAAAGGTCGTCTTTACCCCACACAGACACAAAGGAGAACATGGACTCCCCAAACATTCACAAACAAATTCAGGCAAGACAAAGATTTTAAACCACACCTTGCAAGGACCTCTATAACTCACAGATGTTCTTCATGTAATAAGCATGTAATGACACATAACATCCACTGTGTGCCAGGCCATGTCCTAAGTATTGGAAATATATAATACCTTTACAGAGAAGAAACTAGCCTGCAATATTAAAATCTGTAGGAGTCCTTGATAAGAAGTGCAAAGGGTACACCAAGGAACAGAAGAGACATTGTAACAAATTGTTTTTTCTAAGAAGTAAAAATTCTCCAAACTGCTCTTAAAATGGATAAACTGATTAATTCTCCAAAAGTTCTAATTAAGATGGGCAAAATAGGCCGGGCATGGTGGCTCATGCCTGTAATCCTAGCACACAGAGAGGCTGAGGGGGGTGGATTGCCTGAGCTCACCAGTTCTAGAACACCCTGTCTCTACTAAAAAATAGAAAAAAAACTGAGGCATGCGGATTGCTTGAGCCCGAGTTGGAGGTTACTGTGGGCTATGATGCCATGGCCTTCTACCCAAGGTGACAAAGTGAGACTCTGTCTCAAAAAAAAAAAAAAAGGCTTGGTGCCTGTACACAGTGGTTACAGCACCAGCCACATGCACCGAGGCTGGTGGTTTCAAGCCCAGCCTGGGCCAGCTAAACAGCAATGACAACTGTAACAAAAACTAGCCAGGCATGGTGGCGGGTGCCTATAGTCCCAGCTACTTAGGAGGCTAAGGGAAGAGAATCACTTAAGCCCAAGAGTTTGAGATTGCTGGGAGCTGTGACACCACGGCACTCTACCAAGGGTGACATAATGAGACTCTTGTCTCAAAAAGAAAAAAAAAAAGATGAGCAAAATACATGTGGATTAATTATTTCTGGAGTTAAGATGCATCTACGTAAAGTTATGAAGGTATTTGTGATGGCTTAAAGGAGTTTGTTGAGCAATCCATATACTTTACAAATATGGCACCTGTTTATAAGAAAAGCTTCAGAGGCTGGGCCCAGTGGCTCCAGCCTATAATCCTAGCACTCTGGGAGGCTGGAGTGGGTGGATCTCTTGAGCTCAGGAGTTGGAGTCCAGCCTAAGCAAGAGCAACACTCCCTCTTCTAAAAAAAATAGAAAAACTAGCTGGGTGTGCTTGCTGGCACCTGTAATTCTAGCTACTTGGGAGGCTGAGGCAAGAGGATCACTTAAGCCTGGGAGTTTGAAGTTGCTGTGAGCTACGAGGCCATGGCACTCTATGGAGGATGACAGAGTGAGACTCTGTCTAAAAAAAAAAAAAAAAAAAAATTCTCTTCCAGAACTGGGAGCTGCCCTGGTATTTTCTGCACAAAGTGTGACATGAACTGGAATTCCGGTGTATTTTGCATCAAACCGAATGCTATACAAGGTGCTGGCACTGACATCAGTAGAGCACCTGGAAGCCAGGAAGACACCCTCAGATCAGGTCTGCTGTCCCTGTGGAAGACAGTGCGGCAAAAACAGGATACCACCAGCCTGGAAAAGGCTGCATCCCAGAACTGGCTCTGCTCTCGGCTTAACTTACTCCCTTTGCTGGGTTCCTCGCTGGAAGCAGGAATCAGCTAAACATTTTCAAATTTTCCTTCTGAGCTTTCTCCTTAGTTTCCCTTCAACTTTGGGGTCACTGTGTCAACCAGGACTATCATTATCTTGTCGGTATGAGGATCTAACACTCCACATTTTTGTGCTGATGGGGACCAGGGTCCAGCTCGCCCCTCCTGCCACCCCCTACCCGAGGAGCGGGGGCCCAACCAGTCGGCCTTGGAGCATCACCCTGCTTCCCTTAATTTTTAATTTGTAAAGATTTGAGGATCACTAATTTAATTTTCTTGCAGTCTGACATAACTTGTATGTTTCCAGTCCTATTACATGTATTGACGTTTGTTTTATGGCCCAGGATCCAATCTATCTGGGAGCCAACGTGCAGGTGAACAGAATATGTGTTCTACAAATGTCGAGGAGTTCAGCCCTGTTGATAGGGATCTTCAAGTCTTCTTTGCCCTTACTGACTTTTCTGTTGCGTAATTCTGTCAATTAATAAGATCAAAGCACTTACACCTTTACTTAAAATAGGGCATGTGTCTGTCTCAGTCTTATCAGTTTTCGTTGCGTATGTTTGGAAGCCTTGTTACTAGGTCGTATACACTTGGGATTGGGATTGTTACATCTTTTTTTTTTCTTAAAACAGAGTTTCACTCTGTCTCCCTGGGTAGAGTGCTGTGGAGGAAGCTGGGACTACAGGCACCCACCACAAAATTAGTTTGACTAGTTTTTCTATTTTTCGTGGAGATACAGTCCCCCTCTTGCCCAGGCTGGTCTCCAATTGCAGAGTTCAAGCAATCCACGCACCTCAGTCTCCCAGAGTGCTGGGATTATAGGTGTGAGCCACCATGCCTGGCCAGTTATGTCCTCTTAATGAACTCATACCTTTATCTTTTTTTTTTTTTTGAGACAGAGTCTTACTGTGCCGCCCTTGGTAGAGTGCTCTGGTGTCATAGCTCATAGCAACCTCAAACTCCTGGGCTCATACTATTCTCTTGTCTCAGTCTCCCAAGTAGCTGAGACTACAGGCAACCGCCACAATGCCCAGATATTTTTTTTGTTGCAGTTGTCATCGTTGTTTAGCTGGCCTAGGCCAGGTTGAACCTGCCAGCCTTGGTGTATGTGGCTGGTGCCCCACCCACTGTGCTATGGACACTGAGCCCTTGTTTTTTTTTTGAGACAGTCTCACTATGTTGCCCTCAGTAGAGTGCCGTGACATCACAGCTCACAGCAACCTCCAACTCTTGGACTTAAGCGATTCTCTTGCCTCAGCCTTCCAAGTAGCTGGGACTGACTACAGGTGCCCGCCACAATGCCTGGCTGTTTTTTGGTTGCAGTTATCATTGTTGTTTAGCTGGTCTGGGCCAGGCTTGAACCCGCCAGCCTTGGTGCATGTGGCTGGCACCATAACCACTATGCTATGGGTGCCAAGCCTTATCAATTTTTTTAATAACAGATTTTTATTGGGCTGGGTGCAGTGGCTCATGCCTGTAATCCCAGTACTCTCGGAGACCAAGGCGGGTGGATTGCTTGAGCTCAGAAGTTAGAGAATAGCCTGAGCAAGGGCAAGAGCAAAAGCAAGACCCTGTCTCTAAAAACAGCCAGCTGTTGTGGCAGGAGGCTGTAGTCCCAGGTACTCAGGAGGCTGAGGCAGGAGGATTGCTTGAGCCCAAGAGTTTGAGGTTGCTGTGAGCTATGATGACACCATGGCACTCTACCCAGGGCAACAGAAAGAGATCTGTCTGATAAAAAATACATATATATTGCCAAGGCTTGAGTGCAGTGACATCATAGCTCACTGTAACCTTGAATTCCTGAGCTGAAGTTATCCTCCTGCCTCAGTGAACCCCTCTCTCCCAATAGCTGGAACTGTGGGCAAATTTTAACCATTTAAAATGTATATGCAGCTGGGTGCCCATAGCTCAATGGTTAGGGCGCCAACCACATGCTCTGGGCTAGTGGGTTTGAACCCAGCCCGGGCCTGCTAAACAAAAAAATAGCTGGGTGTTGTGGCAGGTGCCTGTAGTCCCAGCTTCTAGGGAGGCTGAGGAAGAGAATTGTTTGAGCCCAAGAGTTTGAGATTGCTATAAGCTATGATGCCATGGCACTCTACTGAGGGTGACAAAGTGAGACTGTCTCAATAAATCAAAAGTGTACAATGCAGTGGCTTTTGTTGTTGTACAATTTTGTGAACAGTTTCACTGAATTGTGTTCTCATCTCAAATTCATAAGTTGAAGTCCTAACCCTCAATATATCTGTATTTGTTTCTTTTTTCTCTTCTTTGGTGTATATATTTTTCGTAGGTTTTTTTTTTCATAAAATATCCCAGTTCTTCTATAACTTATCAACATGACTTAACGATATGGAACGCTTCACGAATTTGTGTGTGATCCTTGAGCAGGGGCCAAGCTAATCTCTGTATTGTTCCAATTTTAGCGTCTATGCTTCCAAAGCAAGCACAGTGTCTGTATTTGGTGATAATATTGTTGGAATTTCTTTCTGCAGTAGATCCTTGGTCTAGGAGACTCGAAGAATGAACCTATGGATCACAGATCAGTGGTAAGACAGGATTTATTAGATAGGAAGGAATACAGAAGGAATAAAAAGCACCAGAACTTCTGGCAGAGGGAAAGATCCAAGGGGGAAGTCTCCCTCCCCCAAGGATCTTTTGTCTAGGGTAGCAGTTGTCAACCTGTGGGTCGCGACCCTTTGTAACAATGAAAATACACCCTGCATATCAGATATTTACATTACCATTCATAACAGTAGCAAAATTACAGTTATGAAGTAGCAACGAAAATAATTTTATGGTTGGGGGTCACCACAACATGAGGAACCATATTAAAGGGTCTCGGCATTAGGAGGCATTAGGAAGGTTGAGAACCACTGGCCTAGGGGGATCTATACTGTTTTATAAAAAAGGGAGGTCTTAAGAATTACATTTGGCCAGGACTTAGCAGACTTCAATGTTTTGTTTTTTTTTTTTTTTTTGGTAGAGACAGAGTCTCACTTTATTGCCCTCGGTAAAGTGCCGTGGCATCACACAGCTCACAGCAACCTCCAACTCCTGGGCTTAGGCGATTCTCCTGTCTCAGCCTCCCAAGTAGCTGGGACTACAGGTGCCCGCCACAACGCCCAGCTATTTTTGTGTTTTGCAGTTCGGCCGAGGCCGGGTTTGAACCCGCCACCTTCGGTATATGGGGCTGGCGCCCTACTCGATGAGCCACAGGCGCCGCCCAACAGACTTCAATGTTGATGAAGGTATTAACGGATGAATGCGGTCTCTCTAGCTCCTGGCAAAATGGCAGGGCATACACTTCAGAAGAGGCCCTAGGAAACCTGGGTCACTGTCCAGACCTGAATGGGGGAACCCTGTATCAATAGGACTTTAGGAAGGTAACTAAGGTTAAATGAGGCCATAAAAGTAGGACCCTAATCTGATAGGGAGGTAGGGAAACAGTGGCCCTGAGGAGAGATCTCTGATAAAATAGGAGGGGAAAGGCCTGGTGAGGACACAGAGAAGATGGCCATATATAAACCAGAAAGGGAGGCCTCGCCAGAAACCAACCCTGACACCACCTCAATCTTGGACTTCTAGCCTCCCAGAACTGTAAGAAAATTAATTTCTGTTGCTTAAGCAACCCAGTTGTGTGGTATTTTGTTATGACAGCCTAAGTAGCCTAATATAGTTACCATGGGGATGACATTTAACATACTATATTTATAACACTTTAATTTGAATGTATCCCAAATTAACCTCAATAGTATACAAAAATTTGCTGCTATACAGCTCTGTCCCCACCCACTTTTGGTTACTGATGTCACAAAATTACATCTTTATGCATTGTGTGTCCCAAAACAGAGTAATAATTTTTCTTTTTTTTTTTTAGAGACAGAGTTTTATTTTATCAACCTCGGTAGAGTGCTGTGACCTCACAGCTCACAGCAACCTCCAACTCCTGGGCTTAGGCGATTCTCTTGCCTCAGTTCCTGAGTAGCTGGGATTACAGGTGCCTGCCACATCGCCTGGCTATTTTTTGTTGCAGTTTGCCCGGGGCTGGCTCAAACCGGCCACCCTCGGTATATGGGGCTGGCACCCTACCCACTGGGCCATAGGTGCTGCCCCAGAGTAATAATTTTTTTTTTTTTGTAGAGACAGAGTCTCACTTTATCATCCTCAGTAGAGTGCCATGGCGTCACACAGCTCACAGCAACCTCCAACTCCTGGGCTTAGGCGATTCTCTTGCCCCAGCCTCCCGAGTAGCTGGGACTACAGGCGCCCGCCATAACACCCTGCTATTTTTCTGTTTTGCAGTTCCGCCGAGACTGGATTTGAACCCACCACCTTTGGTATATGGGGCCAGCGCCGTACTTGTTGAGCCACGGGTGCCGCCAGAGTACTAATTTTTTAAAAAATGCATTACTTTCTTTCATCATGTATAATACAAAAAGGGGAGTTATAAACCAAAGTTAGATATTATTAGCTTTTATAATTGCCATGTGTTTACCTATATCAAAGATCTTCATTTAGCTTTTTTTTTTTTTTTTTTTTTGAGACAGAGCCTCAAGCTGTCACCCTGGAGAGAGTGCTGTGGCATCACAGCTCACAGCAACCTCCAATTCCTGGGCTCCAGCGAGTCTCCTGCCTCTGCCTCCCAAGTAGCTGGGACGACAGGCGCCCCCAACAACGCCCGGCCATTTTTTGGTTGCAGCCGTCATTGTTGTTTGGCGGCCTGGGCTGGACTCAAACCCACCAGCTCAGGTGTACGTGGCTGGCGCCTTAGCCCGCTGAGCCACAGGTGCCGAGCCTTCATTTAGCTTTAAATTACTGTCTTAGGTCTTTTCATTTCAACCAAAGGACTTTTTTTTTTTTTTTTTTTTTTACCATTTCTTTCCTTTTTCTGAGACAGTCTCACTCTGTTGTACCGGTGAGAGTGCTATAGCATTAGCCTTGCTCATAGCAACCTCGAATTCCTGGGTTCAGGTGATCCTCCTGCCTTGGCCTCCCAACATGCTAGGATTTATAGGCATAAGCCACTGCACCCTGCCCTTTAACTCTTAAAGTAGGAAAAAAAAAGCCAGTCATCAGAGAGATAAATGAAAACATGGACAAATAACATGGAAGGGAACTAACACTCGAGTTTTAGACATTGTGCTAGGAACTTTTACCTACATTTAATCCTCTCCAAAATAGCTCTTTTTGAGTAAGAAAAATATAACCACCCCAATATTAAATGAACAAAGGAATGATCATACAATTAATTTTTTAATTAACAAATGTTTATTGAGAACCTACCATGCTTTAGGCACCATGCTAAAAGCAATACCAATGGTAAGCAAATATGTAAAAAAATGGTCATCTGGATTAATCATTATCAAACGGATGCAAATGAAAACAAAAGTGACTTTTCCATTTTTTATCTATTAAGTGGTCAAAATAAATGTGCTCCTCAGGGGGTGGTCTCTGTAGGCAGAGGTGTGGATGCATAATTTTCCTGAAGGCACTTAAGCAATATCTATAAAATGACTTAAAATGTATATACATCTTAAAAATGGCCACGCAGAAGCCTGAAACACTCCTAGCAACCTAATTGTGGTTTTCCAATATCATGTGGGAAAGTACCAAAACACCAAAAGGAAAAGAGGGTTCCTAGGAACATGGCTACATCAAGGTGGGAGACAGGAAGTGAGCAAGATGAGTTTGGAACAAGGAAATCCACTGAGGTCATATCAAAAGGACACAGGAGCCATCTGGAGGAGGCTTTCACACACCAAACATGGGACAATTTGGACATCATTGAAGTGCAACTTGAAAAGGTTTAAACATGTTAAATATCATTCACGCACCCCACATCTCCATGAGTAAATTCATTGGCTACAATGGCAGAATGTTGCGGAACCAACTCATGATTCTGAAAACCAGTAAGAAAAAAAGAAGCATTTATCCGGGTTTTGATATGCAGAATTTACTCATTCATTTCTAGTTCATAATTTTAGTTTTCTCTTTTAGAGGTAGTTTTAGAAAATGGTTGGGTTTCTTTTTCTTTTTTCTTTTTTTTTTTTTTTTTTGAGACAGAGCCTCAAGCTGTCACCCTGGATAGAGTGCTGTGGCATTACAGCTCACAGCAACCTCCAATTCCTGGGCTCAAGCGAGTCTCCTGCCTCAGTCTCCCAAGTAGCTGGGACTACAGGCACCCGCCACAATGCCCGGCCATTTTTTTTTTTTTGGTTGCAGCCGTCATTGTTGTTTGGCAGGCCCGGGCTGGATTCAAACCTGCCAGCCCAGGTATACGTGGCTGGCGCCTTAGCCAGTTGAGCCACAGGCGTCAAGCCTTTTTTTTTTTGAGACAGACTCTCACTCGGTAGAGTGCTGTGATGTCACAGCTCACAGCAACTTCAAATTCTTGGGCTTAAGCGATTCCCTTGCCTCAGCCTTCCAAGTAGCTGGGACTACAGGCGCCCGCCACGACACCCGGTTGCTTTTAGCGAGGGGGGGGTCTCGCTCTTGCTCAGGGTGATCTCGAACCTGCAAGCTCAGGCAATCCACCCACCTCGGCCTCTTAAGAGTGCTAGGATTACAGGTGTGAACCACCATACCCAGCCTCTCTTACGTTATTTCTAATATTCTAAGTTTCTAGCCTTTTGAATGAAGGCCACATAATAATTAAGCTTTACCACTGTTTTTCCGAATAAATTATGTGACAAGTGGTTATGAAGGCTTTAGATATATGATACATTCATAAGGTCCTTCTCTCATGAACTGCTTAATGGTGATACTGATACTAATATTAATGAAAACAGGTAATATTTATTGAGCACATGTGTCACATATTTCTCCTAAGGCTTTATCTAAAATATCTGATTTAGTCCTCATGAAAATTCTATTAGGTAGGTGAAATTATCATCCCTTAAAAATAAGTCAATTGAAGGACAGAGAGATTACATAATTTCCCCATTGCTTCACAGTAGTCAGTGAAAGTGGGACAATGTTAAATAAGGTACATGCCACCATAAAAGGCACATTTACAAAATCTTTTTTTTCTTTCTTTTTAGATAGGGTCTCACACTATATCCCAAGCTACAGTGGTGTTACCACGACTCACTAAAACCTCAAACTCCTGAGCTCAAGCTGCCCTCCTGCCTCAGCCTCCCAAGTAGCAGAGACTACAGGCAGCAGCCACCACACAGTATTCTTTGTAGAGGTTGGCCTTGAATGCCTGGATTCAAGTGATCCTCCTGCCTTGGCTTCCAAAAGGATTACAGGTCTGCACCACCACGCCCAGCCCACAAAACCTTTTAATACAGTCATTTTCAATTAACATGTTTTGAGTGGCAATAGAAGGCCTTTCTATATTCATATTAATTTTTTATTTTTTTAAGCGTAGGTTCTCAGATGCTTAGTAAACAGTGACTGAGGCAAAAAGAATTCCCACATTTATTGAATTTTCTTCTGGTATGAGTTCTCTGATGTTCCATAATAGAAGTAACAAGTGAAGGTTTTCTGACATTAATTGCATTAAAAATTATATAGTATTGAGCCAGGTGCAAATTCCACATAAAAGCTTTTCTATATTCCTAACATTCAAGGCCTTCTTTTTTTTTTTTTTTTTTTTTGTAGAGACAGAGTTTCACTTCATCGCCCTTGGTAGAGTGCCGTGGCGTTACACAGCTCACAGCAACCTCCAACTCCTAGGCTTAGGTGATTCTCTTGCCTCAGCCTCCTGAGTAGCTTTGACTACAGGCGCCTGCCACAACGCCCGGCTATTTTTGTTTTGCAGTTCGGCCGAGGCTGGGTTTGAATCGGCCACCTTCGGTATATGGGTCCAGCACCCTACTTGATGAGCCATAGGCGCCGCCCACATTCAAGGCCTTCTAACCAGTATGAATTCTGTAGTGTTCAATGAGCTGTGAGCCAAGGATAAAGGCCTGCCCACATTCTCTACATTCATAAGGTTTGATACCAGGATGGATTCTCTGATGTTCAGTAAGTTGTGAACTGCGAATAAAGGCCATTCCACATTCCCTGCATTCATAGGGTTTCTCACAAGTGTGAATTCGCTGGTGATGAGTCAGTTGTGAAACACGAATAAAGGCTTTGCCACATTCCTTACATTCATAGGGTTTGTCACCTGTATGAATTCTTTGATGTTGAATAAGGTATGAACTACGACTAAAGGCCTTCCCACAGTCCTTACATTCGTAGGGTCTGTCACCAGTGTGAACCCTCTGGTGTCGGGTAAGCTGGGCATGCTGCCTGAAGGCCTTCCCACATTCTTTACATTCATAGGGTTTCTCCCCAGAATGAATTCTTTGATGTCGAGTAACTTCTGAGCTGTGAATAAAGCCCTTTCCGCACTCCTTACATTCATAGGGTTTCTCCCCAGTATGAATTCGCTGATGTACAGTAAGCTGTGAATGCTGTCTAAAGGCCTTCCCACATTCTTTACACTGATAGGGCCTAGCACCTGTATGAATTCTCCGATGAACAGTAAGTTGGGAACCACGAATAAAAGCCTTCCCACAGTCTTTACATACATAGGGTTTCTCACCTGTGTGAGTTCTTTGATGCAGAATAAGTTGTGAATGCTGCCTAAAGGTCTTTCCACATTCTTTACATTCATAGGGTTTGATGCCAGTATGAAGTCTCTGATGTAGAATCAGTTCTGAAGCACGACCGAAGGCCTTTCCACACTCCTTACAGTCATAGGGTTTCTCACCCGTATGAATTCTCTGATGCTGAACAAGGTGCGAGGCCCGACTAAAAGCCCTCCCACATTCCTGACATTCAAAGGGTTTTTCACCAGTATGAGTTTTCCGATGTTGAACAAGGTGTGAGCCACGGCTAAACGCTTTCCCACATTCATTACATTCAATGAGTTTCTCACTGGTCTCACTGCTCTGATGCAGAGATACGTGATGCTTGAAAGTGGGCATGTCCTCGTAGGTGATCTTTACTTGCTTGAAATAGCGCTCCTGCTGTACTTCTCCTCTTTCAAACCGGCCTTTGCATTCCCAGTCATCTCTAAAACTGGAGCCCTCAAGATCACAGCAGTTAAGGCTTTCCATTATCTCCCAACTGAATGACTCTATCTCAAAGATATCTTTTGGGAGAAATTTCTGACACCTGGACTCTAAGTCTGAAAAGTAAGAAAAAAAGGAAATATAAACTGTGCTCGCCTTCTAGGAGAAATAAAAAAATTCCATGGTAGAGTAGGGAGGCAAAACAAATATAATAACCATAAAAAGGTATCAACTGTTATGCAATTTCTAAAAAGCACATGAAAACACAAATATGGTAAGAGCTCATATAGGGGCAAAAGGGAACTAGGGACAAATTAAGTCAGAGGTTATCAATTTCGATGTGAATCAGAATCAACCAGGAAGTCTGTTAACAATATAAATGTCCAAACATTCCAAATTGAATCAAAATCTACAGCAGTAGGCATAAGGTGTGTGTGTCTGTGCTGCCTGTGTACTATCTATACCTAGTTATGTGTTTTTTTCCCCTGAAATAAGAGTTTCACTCTCTTGCCCCAGGCTAGAGTACTGTGAAATCATAGCTCACAGCAACTTCTAATTCTTAGGCCGAAGTGATCCTCTTGCCTCAGCCTCCCAAGTGACTGAGACAACAGGTGCCTACCACAATGCTCAGCTAGTTTTTTCAGTTTTAGCAGAGTCGAGGTCTCACTCTTGCTCAGGCTGGTCTCAAACTCCTGAGCTCAGGCAATCCACTGTCCTTGGCCTCCCAGAGTGCTAGGATTACAGGCATGAGCCACCACCTCTATCTAGCCTTTAAAAAGTTCTAAAAAACTGGGCTGGGTGTGGTGGCTCAGGCCTGTAATCACAGCACTCTGGGAGGCCAAGGACGGTGGATTGCCCAAATTGAAGAGTTCAAGACCAGCCTGAGTGCGAGCGAGACCCTGCCTTTAAAAGTAGCTGGGAGCTGTGGTAGGTGCCTGTAGTCCCAGCTACTTGGGAGGCTTAGGCAAGAGAATCGCTTGAGCCCAAGAGTTTGAGGTTGCTGTGACCTGTGACCCCATGGCACTCTGCCAAGGGTAACATAGTGAGACTCTGTCTCAAGAAAAAAAAAAAAGATGAATAGATAAAGAAGAAGTGGTATGTACATATAGCAGAATATTATTCAGCCTTAGAGATGAAGAAATCCTGATATATGCTTCAATTTCGATGGATCTTAAAAACATTATGCAAAGTGAAGTAATAGACAGACATAAAAGACAAAATATTGTATGATTACTCTTATATGAGGTACCTAGAAAAGACAAATTCATAGCAACAGAAAGGACACAGAGGCTGGGCGCAGTGGCTCATGCCTGTAATCCAGGCACTCTGGGAGACCAAGACGGGTGGATTGCTTGAGCTCACAAGTTCAAGACCAGCTGGAGCAAAAATCAAGACCCCATCTTTCCCAAGAGTTTGAGGTTGCTGTGAGCTGCATACACCATAACACTCTACCCAGGGCGACAGCTTGAGACGCTGTCTCAAAAAAAAAAAGAAAGAGGGCGGCACCTGTGGCTCATTGAGTAGGGTGCCGGCCCCATATACTGAAGATGGTGGGTTCAAACCCAGCCTCGGCTGAACTGCAAAACAGAAAAATAGCCGGGCGTTGTGGCGGGCGCCTGTAGTCCCAGCTACTCGGGAGGCTGAGGCAAGGGAATCGCCTAAGCCCAGGAGTTGGAGGTTGCTGTGAGCTGTGTGACGCCACAGCACTGTACTGAGGGTGATAAAGTGAGACTCTGTCTCTACAAGAAAGAAAGAAAGAAAGAAAGAAAGAAAGAAAGAAAGAAAGAAGGAAGGAAGGAAGGAAGGAAGGAAGGAAGGAAGGAAGGAAGGAAGGAAGGAAGGAAGGAAGGAAGGAAGGAAGAAAGAAAGAAAGAAAGAAAGAAAGAAAGAAAGAAAGAAAGAAAAGAAAGAAAAGAAAGGAAAGAGAAAGGAAAGAGAAAGGAAAGAAAGGAAGGAAAGGAAGGAAAGGAAGGAAAGGAAGGAAAGGAAGGAAAGGAAGGAAAGAAAGGAAAGAAAGGAAAGAAAGGAAAGAAAGGAAAGAAAGGAAAGAAAGGAAAGAAAGAAAGAAAGAAAGAAAGAAAGAAAGAAAGAAAGAAAAAGAAAAGAAAGGACACAGAGGTTACCGGAGGGTGGGGGTGGAATGAAGTTATTGTTTAATGGGTATAGATTTTGAAATGATGAGTAAGTTCTGCAAGAGGGTATGCTGATGGCTGTACAACACTGTGAATATACTTAATGCCACAGAATTGTACATTTAAAAATGGTTAAAATGAGCTGGGCATGGTGGCTCATGCCTATAATCCTAGCACTCTGGGAAGCCAATGCGGGTGGATCACCTGAACTCAGGAGTTCAAGACCAGCCTACGCAAAGCAAGACCCCCTCTACTAACAATAGAAAAACTAGCCAGATGTTGTGGTGGGCGCCTGTAGTGCCAGCTACTTGGGAGGCTGAGGCAAGAGAATTGCTTAAGGCCAAGAGTTGGAGGTTGCTGTGAGCTCTGACATCATGGCACTCTACTGAGGGCGACATAGTGAGACTGTCTCAAAAAAAAAAAATTATACTAAAAGATTACTTTTCAGCTATCAAAAAACCTGGCAACGTAATTTATTAGAGAGACTATGTGCAACTATCATACACTGCTGGTGCAACCATTTTGGAGTGAACTTATTACATGCTCGGTGGATTGCAGACTTTTTGTTCCCTCTTTGAAGTGTATGTATGGGTTGGGTACAGTGGCCCATACCTGTATTCCTAGCTTTCTGGGAGGCGTAGGTGGGAGGATCACTTGAGGTTAAGAGTTTGGAGACCAGCCTGAGCAAGAGTAAGACTTTGTCTCTACTAAAAATAGAAAAAACTAGCCAGGCATTGTGGTACACATCTGTAGTCTCAGCTACATGGGAGGCTGAGGCAAGAGGATCGCTTGAGCCTAAGAGTTTGAGGTTGCTATGAGTTATAATGCTAGGGCACTCTACCCTGGGTGACAAAGTGAGAATATGTCTCAGTCAAAATAAAAATAATAGGGTGGTGCCTGTGGCTCAAAGGAGTAGGGCACCAACCCCATATGCCAGAGGTGGTGGGTTCAAACTCAGCCCTTGCCAAAAAATACAGAAAAAAAAATAATATATAAAGGGTTTGATGGTAAATATATTTTAGGCTTTGTGGTTTGAGAGGTAAAAATGAGGATATGATGTAGACCTGTATATACTAAGAGAGAAAACAAACTGCCACAAATTTTTTATTGGTGAAATTCAAACTGTAATAGTAATTATAATTTTTTTTTGTTCCTATGCAGGTCTACAAATAAGAATTGAATTATTTTGTTTTGGGGGAGCAGGGGTAACAGTTCACTTAATCGAATTTCAATGTTAGTGTTCCCTCACATCAAAATTGGTAACAAATATACACATTAGCTCTGACTTGTAACGAAATTTTATGTATTTCATCTTTGAAAATGTTGTTTCACATATATATAATACTGCAATAAACTGATATCAAACCATGAACATATGTCTTTAATTGAGAATAAGTATCCCTCAGAAGGCATTTACAGAATCCAATTAGCTAGTAGCTCATATTAAAACAGGTGGCATGCTGGATTTGGTCCACGAGCTGTACCACACAGATGACTCATTTAAATTGCTACTGCTAGTGAAGAACACTGCAAATATTGACTTTTGAACTACAAAAGCAATGATAGCATGAAACTAAAATTTCAGAGCTTTCTTCATTTTTAATTTCAGAATATCATGGGAGTACAATTGTTTTAGCTACGTGATTTGCTTTCGTGCAATCTGAGTTAAATTTGTTAAGTGTGCTTCTCTCCCAGATAGCGTGCATTGTATCCATTAGGTGTGAATTACCCATTCTCTCTTTCCCTTTCCCACTTGCTTGGTTTCCATTGAGTTTTGATGCCATATGTACACATGGGTTTTGATCAATTAGTCCCAATTTATTTTTATTTTTATTTTTTTTTGAGACAGAGCCTCAAGCTGTCACCCTGGATAGAGTGCTGTGGCATCACAGCTCACAGCAACCTCCAATTCCTGGGCTCAAGCGAGTCTCCTGCCTCTGCCTCTCAAGTAGCTGGGACTACAGGTGCCCGCCACAACGCCCGGCCATTTTTTGGTGGCAGCCGTCACTGTTGTTTGGCAGGCCTGGGCTGGATTCGAACCCACCAGCTCAGGTGTACATGGCTGGTGCCTGAGCCCGTTGAGCCACAGATGCCGAGCCAATTAGTCCCAATTTAATAGTGAGTACATGTGGTATTTTTCCATTCTTTTTTGGAGACAGAGTCTCACTTTGTCAGCCTCAGTAGAGTGCCGTGGTGTCAAAGCTCACAGCAACCTCAAACTCTTGGGTAGAAGTGATCTTCTTGCCTCAGCCTCCCAAGTAGCTGGGACTATAGGTGCCCACCACAACACCCGGTTATTTTTTAGAGACAGGGTCTCACTCTGACCACCTCAGGCTAGTCTCAAACTCCGGAGCTCAGGCAATCCACCTGCCTTGGCCTCCTGGGGTGCTGGGATTTCAGGTGTGAGCCACTGCACCCAGCCTTGTTTTTTCATTCTTGTAATACTTCTCTGAGAAAGGTCTCCAGTTCCATCCGAGTTGTTACAAAAGGTATTGGCTCACCATTTTTTATGGCTGAGTAGTATGCCATAGTATACGTATACCACAATTTATTAATCCACTTATGTACTGGTAGATACTTGTTTCCACATCTTTGCAATTATGAATTGTGCTGCAATAAACATTCTAGCATATGTATCTTTTTGATGAAATAACTCTTTTTTTCCTTTGGGTAAATGTCCAATATTGGTATTGTTGGATCAAATGGTAGGTCCACTTTTAGTTCTTTGAGGTATCTCTATACTAGTTTCCATTTCCTTGTATTTCACATATTTCCTCCTCAGCAGAGCCCAAGAAGTTTATCAGTATTTATCTCTCTATGACTCTGTATTTTCTACTTATTCTAAGTGCATGTGTGTTTGTGTGTGTATATGTAAGACAGATAAAACAATTTTCAGATCATCAAATCTATTCTAGCCATTTTTATTACATTTATTTAGGTTATTTATTTATTTTTTTGAGGCAGAGCCCCAAGCTGTCGCCCTGGGTAGAGTGCTAGTGGCATCACAGCTCACAGCAACCTCCAACTCCTGGGCTCAAGTGATTCTCCTGCCTCTGCCTCCGAAGTAGCTGGGACTATAGGCGCCTGCCACAGCACCCTACTATTTTTTGGTTGTAGCTGTCATTGTTTGGCAGGCCGGGCTGGATTTGAACCCACCAGCTCAGGTGTACGTGGCTGGCACTTGAGCAGCTTGAGCCACAGGTGCTGGGCCTATTTATTTATTTTTGAGACAGAGTCAAACTATGTAGCCCTCGGTAGAATGCTGGGGTGTCACAGCTCACAGCAACTTCAAACTTTTGGGCTTAAGCGATTCTCTTGCCTCAGCCTCCCAAGTAGCTGGGACTACAGGCACCTGCCACAATGTCCGGCTAATTTTTTTTTTTTTTTTTTTTTTTTTTGCCTGGCTATTTTTTTTGTTGCAGTTGTCACTGTTGTTTAGCAGGCCTGGGCTGGGTTCGAACCCGGCATCCTCAGTGCATGTGGTTGGTGCTGTACCCACTGTGCTATGGGCACCAAGCCTATTTATTTATTTTTTTGAGACAGAGTCTCACTCTGTCACCCTAGGTAGAGTGCTGTGGCATCACCATAGCTCATAGCAACCTCAAAATCTTGGTTTGAGAGATCCTCTTGCCTCAGCCTCCCAAGTGACTGGGACTATAGGTGTCCACCATAAGGTCTAGCTAGTTTGTTCTTTTTTTAGTGGAGACAGGGTGTTTTTTTTTTTTTTTTTGAGACAGAGTCTCACCGTATGCCCTGAGCAGAGTGCAATGGTGTCATAGCTCACTGAAACCTCACACTTGGGCTGATGCCATCCCACTGCCTCAGCCTTTGGAAGCTGCCGGGATTACAGGCACTTGCTGCGGTGCCTGGCTGGGTTTTTCAATTTTTTAGGAGTCAGTGTCTCACTTGGGCTCAGGCAAGTCTCAAACTCCTGAGCTTAAGCAATTCTCCCTCGTCAGCCTCCCACAGTGCTGGGATTACAGGCATGAGCCACCGCGCCTGGCCAGGGCCTTGCTCTGTCTCAGGCTGTGCGTGGTGGCACACACTTCTAGTCCCAGATACTTGGCAGACCAAGGCAGGAGGATTGCTTGAGCCCAGGAGTTCGAAGCTGTAGTGAGCTACAATGACACTATTGCCCTCTAGCCCAGGTGACAGAGTAAGACCCTGTCTCTAAAACAAACAAATAGCCCTGTAAAGCCTCCTCCAAACAAACAAGTAGAAAACCAAAGGACAGGCCTTTATGGAAAAGAAAAAAAATTCTATTCCAGTCTTGAGAAACAGAGAAACAAAGGTTAAGCACATTTTAAAATCTTGAAGACTATTTTATTACAAAGCAACAGAAAGTACAACTTCAAAATCAGGGAAGAAACAGTGGTAATAAAATTTGAGCAAAATAGGAAAAGGTGGAAACGTAAAAGGAATAAGGGACACAGAAAATCAACATAGGTTAACACCAGGGTAATAACTGCTACAGACAACATCCAATGGATGTTAAAATCAGTGGGCAAATGAGGAAAAACAGCACATTTACCTAGTGTCAAAGTCTCTATCTGCCCTCAAGATATTTATCAATTACAAATGGAAAAATAGTAACTTACCAGGAAGAAACCAAAAAGGCACTATCTTACCAAGTGATCAAAGTTAACATCACCAGTAATAAGGCACACCAATATTTGACAGGTGATATGCAGAGGATACGACATCACTTCTGTGATGTTCTTGTCAAAAATGCATAATCTCAATCATATTGTGAGAAAATATTACACAAAAAGAAACTGAGAGACCTTCTACAAAAAATGCTCATTAGGGCTCAGCAATGGTAGCTCAGTGGTTAGGGCGCTGGCCACATACACCGAGGCTGGAGCCACATCACAGCTCACAGCAACCTCCAACTCTTGGGCATAAGTGATTCTTTTGCCTCAGCCTCCCAAGTAGCTGAGATTACAGGTGTCTGCCACAATGCCTGGCTGTTTTTTTTTTTTTAGTTGCAGTTGTCATTGTTGTTTGGCAGGTCCGGGCTGGATTCGCTGGATTCAAACCCACTAGCTCTGGTGTATGTGGCTAGCGGTCTTAGCCGCTGAGCTACAGGGGCTGAGCCTGCCTGGTGTTTTAAAAAAATTTTTTTTTTTTTTTTGTAGAGACAGAGTCTCACTTTATCGCCCTCGGTGGAGTGCCATGCCGTCACACAGCTCACAGCAACCTCCAACTCCTGGGCTTAGGCAATTCTCTTGCCTCAGCCTCCCAAGTAGCTGGGACTACAGGCTTCCGCCACAACGCCCGTCTATTTTTTGGTTTTGCAGTTAGGTGGGGCCTGGTTTGAACCCGCCACCTTCGGTATATGGGGCCGGCGCCCTACTCGCTGAGCCACAGGCGCCACCCTTAAAAGATTTTTTTTAATTTCTTGGTTTCCATGACTGTACCATAGCTATGCAAAATGTTAACTTAGTCACTCTGAGGCCGAGGCAGGTAGATTGCTTGAGCTCCAGAGTTTGAGATCAGCCTGAGTAAGAGCAAGACCCCATCTCTAAAAATAGCTGGTCGCTATGGCAGGTACCTGTAATTCCAGCTCAAAAGAAAAAAAAAAAAGTTAACCTAGTGGAAATAGAGTGAAGGGTAAATAGGAATTCTCCATAATAATTCTGCATGTTTTCTATAAGCCTAAAATTATTTCAAAATAAGAAAATTAAAAAACAAAGAGGCTATGCACTGTGGCTCATATCTGTAATCCTAACACTTTAGGAGGCTGAGGAGGATCACTTGAGGCCAGGAGTTTGAAACCAGCTGAGCAAGGGAGACACTGTGTCTACTAAAAATAGCTGGGCGCTGGGGACACCTGTGGTCCCAGCTACTTGGGAGGCTGAGACAAGAGAATCACTTAAGCACAAGAGGTGGAGGTTGCTGTGAGCTGTGATGCCCCAGCACTCTACTGAGGGTGACATAGTGAAACTCTGCCTCAAAAAAAAAAGGCAGTCACTGAGGAAAAAAAGGGCACATCCCTTTTGGAATGGGAGGAAAATACGATGGAAAGAGGCTAGGCACAGTGGCTCACACCTGTAATCCTAGCATTCTGGGAGGCCGAGGCTGGTGGATTGCCTGAGTTCAGGAGTTTGATATCAGCCTGAGCAAAAGCGAGACCCCTTCTAAAAAATAGCCAGGTGTTGTGGTGGGTGCCTGTAGTTCCAGCTACTCGGGAGGCTGAGGCCAGAGAATCGCTTGTGCCCAAGAACTGAAGTTGCTGTGAGATATGATACGATGGCACTTTACTGAGGTGACAAAGTGAAACCCTGTCTCAAAAAAAAAAAAAAAAAGAAAGAAAGAAAATGTGATGGAAGAAAGAACTGAAAGAACGAGAGGAATTAACTGGAGTTGGGAAAGGTTCCCTTGAGAGCTTATATTGGTAAGGTCTTTGGTCAGCATTTCTTCTTAGGCCTTTATTCCAAAGTAGCGCTCCAAAGGAAGCCTGTCGGCAATCACTGAAGTCACTGTATTCATTGACTCACCCACTGGCTACAATCCCCAGTGACCTCCCCTATCAAATCAACCCTCGCTCACCTGAGCACCATGGTCCTGTCATGTCATTTGCAACCATCCAGGGCTCTTTCCCTTGCTCCAATAAGGAGACGACATCAGGCTTAGAAATGGAAAGTCCTGTTTACAGGAAAATAAATGTGGCATGGTCATTATGTTCCAAAATTCAAACCGAGTCCTTTGGTCACCATGGGAGAGGCAATTATAAGGAAGGTATGAAGGCTGTCCAAAGGAAGTGCCCAATGCAACTACTCATTTCCAATTCCACATAGCACAAAACAGTTCCCCTGGAAACAGACAGCAGAAACTTGTGAGTTGTCCTAGAAATTTATAGTGAAGAAACCAGAAATTCCAGAAGGGTAATGTTGAATTATTTGGAGTAGGTAAACGATGGTGATTATTCTCCATTAACCGTCTTCTTCCCCTCCAATCCATTCCTTGATGTTCTGGCCCTGTCCTTACTGTAAGGACTGTCATTATTCCTGCCCTATGGTTTCCTATGGTATGGCAGATGGAAAATACTGGCAGGAGGTCAGCAGGCAGGAGAAAGTGCAAGGCATTTCTTATCCCTTTCCCTCGCTCCTTTGGTCCAGTGGTTGAGAGGTAGCTATGGTTGCTGCTGGCTGGTCCCTTCTCTGTGGCTCTAGTTCTCAGTGACACCAGTTTTCTCTCTACACCCCCTTAGGCCAGAGGTGGAAACAGCCTCCCATTATTGTCCCTGGGCACCTTGTCTCCTGTCTGGCCCTGTGTGCTGGATATCCTTACCTATTGACACCAAGTTACCAAAGTTCTCCAAAGTCACATCCCTGTACAAGTCCCTCTGAGCAGGTTCCAGGCACTTCCATTCTTCCTGAGAGAACTCTATGGCCACATCCCTGAATGTCACCAATCCCTAAAACAATAAACCCATACATCAGTAGTAAATTAAAAGACTTTTTTTTTTCACTTTTCATCATGAAAACTTTCAAAATACACAAAAGTATAGAGAATAGCATACAGTACTGGCCCTCACGAGCCTATCGCTCTGCTTCAACAATTAAAAGATGCATTATCTCATTTTATATTCTGCCCTCCATCTCTTTTTTTCTTTCGTTTTTTGAGACAGTCTCAAGCTGTTGCCCTGGGTAGAGTGCCACAGCATCACAACTCACAGCAACCTCCAACTCTTGGCCTTAAGCAATTCTCTTGCCTCAGCCTCCCAAGTAGCTGGGCCTACAGGTGCCCACAACAAGGCCCGGCTATTTTTTTTTTTTTTCGGTTGTAGTTGTCATCATTGTTGTTTGGCAGGCCCGGGCTGGATTTGAACCCGCCAGCTCCGGTGTATGTGGCTGGCACCCTAGCCGCTTGAGCTACAAGCACCGAGCCATGCCTTCCATTTCTATTACTAGTATATTTTGAAGGAAATCCTACATGATATCAAACATCATATTATTTCACCCACAAATACGTTAGTATGTAAGAGCAGCCAGACTTTTTTTTAAAAAAGCATAAAAAGCAGAGTATCATTACTATACTTTTTTTTTTTTTTTTTTGGAATAAAAGGGTTTTTATTCTGAGGTGCCTTTCAGAGATTTAAGTGCTCTATATTATTACTGAATGAGACTTATTCTCAAACATTCTGTTGCAGTTAGGCCGGGGCTGGGTTTGAACCCACCACCCTCGGTATATGGGGCCGGCGCCCTACTCACTGAGCCACAGGCGCCATCCTCAAATAAATATTCTGTACGATACTAAAGTATTCAGTTTATTACAATAGTACTTTAACATATAAAAGTTACAAAGCCCAAGAACAGCAAGCAACGACTCAATAAAATCACAACTCAGAATTCTAACATTTTCACATGGTATCATTCACTATAAATATGGAAGGCTTCATGAATTTGCGTGTCATCCTTGTGTAGGGGCCATGCTAATCTACTCTTGTATCGTTCCAATTTTAGTATATGTGCTGCCGAAGCGAGCACTATCATTACTATACTTAAAAAAATTAACAATAGGGTGTTACCCGTAGCTCAGTGAGTAGGGCACTGGTCACATACACCGAGGCTGGCAGGTTTGAACCTGGCCTGGGCCAGCTAAAACAACAATGACAACTGCAACAACAACAACGAAAAATAGCCAGGCATTGTGGCCTGTAGTCCCAGCTACTTGGGAGGCTGAGGCAAGAGAATCACTTAAGCTGAAGACTTTGAGGTTGCTGTGAACTGTGACACTAGGACACTCTACCAAGGGCAACACTTTGAGACTCTGTCTCAAAAAAATAAATAAAATAAAATAAACAATAATTTTCTAAGGAACAGAGTAAGTTCCAATTATCCCAATTTTCTCATGATTTATTTTTATTTATTTATTTTTATTTATTTTTTTTTGAGACAGAGCCTCAAGCTGTCACCCTGGATAGAGTGCCGTAGCATCACAGCTCACAGTAACCTCCAATTCCTGGGCTCAAGCGAGTCTCCTGCCTCTGCCTCCCAAGTAGCTGGGACTACAGGCACCTGACACAATGCCAGGCCATTTTTTTTTTTTTTTTTTTTGGTTGCAGCCGTCATTGTTGATTGGCAGGCCCGGGCTGGATTCAAACCTGCCAGCTCAGGTGTACGTGGCTGGTGCCTTAGCCTGTTGAGACACAGGCACCGAGCCTCATAATTTATTTTTAAAAACAATTTGTTCAGGCTCAGCGCCTGTGGCTCAACAGGCTAAGGCACCAGCCATGTACACCTGAGCTGGCAGGTTCGAATCCAGCCCGGGCCGGCCAAACAACAATGACGGCTGCAACCAAAAAATGGCCAGGCGTTGTGGCGGGCATCTGTAGTCCCAGCAACTTGGGAGGCAGAGGCAAGAGACTCACTTGAGCCCAGGAATTGGAGGCTGCTGTGAGCTGTGATGCCACGGCCCTCTATCCAGGGTGACAGCTTGAGGCTAGGTCTCAAAAAAAAAAACAATTTGTTCAAATCAGTTTTCAAACAAGATCCACACATTACTTTTTTTTTTTTTTTTTTGAGATATAGTCTCACTTTGTTGCTGTAGGTAGAGTGCTGTGATGTCATAGCTCACAACAACCTCAAACTCTGGGCTTAAGTGATCATCCTCCCTCAGCCTTCTGAGTAGCTGGGACTATAGGCACCTGCCACAATCCCTCGATAGCTTTTCTGTTTTTAGTAGAGATGGCGGGTTGTTCTTTGCTCAGGCTGGTCTCAAACTCCTAAACTCAGGTGACTGACCCACACCGGCCTCTCAGAGTGCTAAGATTACAGGTGTGAGCCACTGTCCCTGGCTACACATTGCATTTAGTTGATAGGTTTCTTTTTTTTTTTTTTTTTGAGACAGAGCCTTAGGCTGTCACCTTAAGTAGAGTACTATGGCATCATAGCTCACAGCAACCTCCAATTCCTGGGCTCAAGCAATTCTCCTGCCTCTGCCTCCCAAGTAGCTGGGACTACAAGTGCCTGTCACGATGCCCGGCTATTTTTTGGTTGCAGCTGTCATTGTTGTTTGGCGGCCTGGGCTGGATTTGAACCCACCAGCTTTGGTGTATGTGGCTGGTGCCTTAGCCACTTGAGCCATAGGCGCCATGCTAGTTGATAAGTTTCTTAAAGTCTCTCAAGTCTTTAACAGACCTCACAAACTTTTTAAAAAATTTTATTGCCATTCATTTCTTTCTTTCTTTCTTTTTTTTTTTAAGAGACAGAGTCTCAGTTTGTCACCCTTGGTAGAGTGCCATGGCTTCATGGCTCACAGCAACCTCCAGCTCCTGGGCTTAGGCTATTCTCCTGTCTCAGCCTCCCGAGTAACTGGGCCTACAGGCACCTGCCACAAAGCCCGGCTATTTTTTTGTTGCAGTTCAGCCAGGGCCGGGTTTGAACACGCCACCCTTGGTATATGGGGCCAGCACCCTACTCACTGAGCCATAGGCACCACCATATTGCCATTCATTTCTTAAGGAAACATTTGAATCAGTAAAAGTTCTCACATTCTTCATTTGGCTGATTGAATCTTCATGGTCTAGTTTAATGTGCTAATTTATTTTCATATTCCTTGTAAAGTGGCAGTTAGATCTGGAGGCCTGATTTCCATTTTGGGGGTGGTGGTATTAACATGTCGGCTGTGGTACTGTGTACTTCCTATAAGATTCCATTAGGAGGCATACGATGATTGGTTGTCCCAATTTTTTTTGTTGTTGTCCCATTTTTAATGAAGTTAAAATTGATGAGGAGGTTCAGGTTTTGACAACCTGATCCTTTTAGTAAAATGTCTTTAAGAGAAGGAGATGAAGAAGGACATTTAAGAGGAGATGAAGAAGGGCACAGCAGGAAAGAGGTGATCCAGCAAGCAAGTTGGGCCTGAATGCCTATGTCATAAAGGAAGTACGAAAAACACAAATGTGACTAAAGGCACACATGCTCTTAAACATTCCTGTGGCTACAGATAAAACGTCCACAGACAATAGGACTCTTCTGTGTCCACACAGGAGAGCTAAGTGGGGTCACATAAATAACCTGAACCAGTGGTTCTCAGCCTTCCTAATGCTGCGAGCCTTTAATACAGTCCCTGTGGGCCGCGACCCACAGGTTGAGAACCTCTGACCTAAACAAATATAGAAAACAAATAGCAATGTGGGCCTGGCAAATAATAATGTCTTTAAAAAATGAGTCCCTTTCTTTACTTCATGCTTCAGATAATAAAAATCAAGATAGATTTCAGGCTAGGCATGGTGGCAGATGCCTATAATCCTAGCAGTTTGGGAGGCCAAGGTGTGAGGGTTGCTTGAAGACAGGAGTTCAAAACCAGCCTGAGCAACATAGCAAGACCCTGTCTCTACAAAAAATAAAAAATTATCTGGGAATGATGGCACATCCTTATAGGCCCAGCTACTTAAGAGGGTGATGCAGGAGGAATGCTTAAGTTCAGGAGTGTGAGGTTATTGTACCCTAACCTGGGCAACAGAGTGAGACCCTGTCTCAAAAAAAAAATAATAATAAATAAAAGAGATAGAATTCAAAATGTCTTATAAATATCTATTTTAAGACCTAAGATGCATTTAGGACCATGTAGGGGATGATCTAGTTGTTCTAAAGTCGGGGAGGAAGTGTCTGAAGGAGCAGCGTAACACTGGCCTTTAATGCCCGGCATCAAGACCACCAAGTGCCCGGAGTTATGAGGGCCATGTACCCAGGGCAGTCCCATACAACGGAAACTGTATTACTGAAAATGACCTCAGTTGGTTAGGTATCATGAGCATACTTTTTGTTATGGCAAAATTTTTAATGCAGGGATTTTTATTGGCTATATAATATTGTACCTTATATATGGTAAGATAAATTCATTCCATTATTTTGGAGCATTTAGCCTAAAAAGATGTGTAAAATCTTCTCTTTACTAGATACTTGTTAACATTCACATTCCTTCACCATCCACTTCTCCTTGTTCCTGAAATAAGAAAGCTGATGAAGCATTTACCTGAGTCACATGAATTTGGCCCCACAAAAAACACATGTCCAACTTCAAGATGGATCATCTTATAGTTGTTCATCCTTCATAAATTCCCTTGCAAGACAGAGAACTTTCTGTAACTAAAATACCAAATCACAGCCCCCATTCTAATGGCCTCAACATTAGGAGATACCACGTATTGAGACCAACCCCAGCCGTTACAGCTCCTATCATGTTTACATGAAGAGAGTGGAGTGGAGGCTTCTACTAAAAACACCCTGATGTCAGATAAAACATAACAAACAACCACTTAAATGCATCTCTAAGTTCTCAAGAAGATAAGGGAAATTAAATCCCAGAGTTAACAAAAGAAGCAACACACACACACACACACCCACACACACACACGAACCCAGAGAGGGCTCAGCAGGAACAATATCTGAAGTCAAATGCTTTGCTAAGCCTTAGTATGGGGCCTAGGATATACACAAAATGGGATATGAACCCATGAAAAAGCTGAGATCTTAAAAGATGAGATCCTAGAAGTTACCTCAGTGAAATGGTGGGCTCCAATAAAAACCTTGCTGGAAAAGAGTGACAGAGTGACAAGGAACCTGTGACAGCTCCAGATAGAGAAGAAAGTATTATCATTAATGACACTAGTAGTAGTAGTTAGTATCTCTTGTCAACATATGACTGAAGGCCTATTATAAAGTAAGTCTGAAATTCAAAATGATATAACTCATTCAGTTGGGAAAGCTCTAAGTGAAAAATTGAAATATGTCAAGTTTGAGAACACTTCTAGGTGTACAACCTTTCTGAAAAAAAGCAATCCCTACCCAGTTGCCTAAGGACTACCACATATTAAATTAAATCAATCAAGACAATTCAATAGTGCAAGATTAGTCCTTTGAACAAAAGATTAGTCCAGTACTAGGAAACTGGATAGCCCTATTAAAAAAATAAAGTTTGATTCCTATCTCACACCAAATACAAAAACTAACTCAAAAGGGATCATAGGCCTAAATGTCAAAGTTAAAACTATAAAATTCTTAGAAGAAAATGTAGGAGCGTATCTTCATGACCTTGGGTCAGGTACTGGTTTTTTAGATATGGCACTAAAACACATATAACAATAGATCAAAAAGATAAAATAAACTTTATCAAAATTAAAAACTATTGTGCCACAAGTGATTCCATCAAGAAAGTGAAAAATCTAATCCACAGATTAGGAGAAAATATTTGTAAATCATCTATCTAATGAAGGACTTGCACCTAGAATATAAAAAGAATTCGTACCATTCAATAATAAAAAAGGCAACACAAATAAAAACTGTGGGATAACACAAATCATACAGCTTCTGGGAAGGAACCACACTATATACAATGGACACTACTAGACAGAATGTGAGTGAAAAAGGCAAATAACATGTTAGGATTATTATAAAAATAGTTTTGCCCCTGTGGACCTCCTGAAAGAGTCTCAATGTCTTCATGGACCACATTTTGAGAACTGTTGATCTACTGCTACACAATTTAACAAGAATGATTTGAAAAAAATCTTGTCACAAAACATGTAGAGTATGATAACTTTACATCAAATTAAAAAACAGAAGATCCAACAGTTATATTGCTTAGTGAGCAGTCATGTATGATGAAACTATTATATAAAATCAAAGGACTGATAAATATAAAATTAAAAGTATTCATTACCATTGGTGGGAATGGTAATGGGATGTGAGAAAAGATGTGATCAGGGAAGAGAACGTAGGTTGGTTAGATGGTATATTAATCTGGGTGATGAACACATTAGTGCCTCTTATTGTTTAGGTATTTGTCTCCTCCAAACTTCATGTTGAAATTTGATCCCCAATTAGATAGCAGGGTGTGGGTCCCTCATGAATAACTTAACACCCTCCTTGGGTGAGTGAGTTCTCACTCTATTAATCTCTCTGAAAAGTGGTTGTTAAAAGGGGCCTGGCACTTCTCCCCTCTTTTTTCTTTTGTTTCCTCTCTCCCCTTGTGATCTCTGCACATGCCAGCTCCCCTTCAACTTCCAGCATAAATGGAAACAGCCTGAGGGCCCAATTTTGTACTTTCCAGCCATCAAAATTGTGAGCTAAATAAACCTTTTTTCTTCATAAATTACCTAGTCTCAGGTATTCTTTTATGCACTACAAAAATGTATTAAAATAGTACTTTTTTTTTTTTGTAGTTTTTGGCCAGGGCTGGGTTTGAACCTGCCACCTCCAGCATATGGGGCCAGTGCCCTACTTTTTTGAGCCACAGGCGTCGCCCTAAAATAGTACTCATTTTATTATTCTTTATGCTATATATATGTTATAGAAATGTTTTTGTATATATTTGTTGATAATATGAAATTTTATTTATTTATTTATTTTTGCAGTGTTTGGCCGTGGCTGGGATTGAGCCTGCCACCTCCGGCATATGGGGCTGGCACCCTACTCCTATGAGCCGCCCAGATAGTATGAAATATTTTATGGTTCTAAAAGGGGGCTGACATTTAAAAATAGAAGAAAGGAATCCACCCTGGTAAAAGGAAAAGATCCAATTACCTCATCTTTGGCCCTATTCAACCATGGTTATGATAAAAGAGACTCTCATAATCCTCTAGAGAGAACATTACACACATGTGAATAGTATTGGAGAAGAGAGGGCCACTAAGGGAAGTGGGCATCATCACTCATTCCCTGGAATGGAGGAACTCTGAGCAGGTCACAGACAAGTTTTAGGAATCATAAATGTTCATGTAATCTTTTTTTTTTTTTCTTTTTAAGATGGGTTTTTTTTTTAATGTTATGTGGCACTTTTTGTTTTTGTAGAGACAGAGTCTCACTTTATCGCTCTCGGTAGAGTGTGGTGGCATCACAGCTCACAGCAACCTCCAACTCCTGGGCTTAGGCGATTCTCTTGCCTCAGCCTCCCGAGTAGCTGGGAATACAGGTGCCCACCACAATGCCCGGCTATTTTTCTGTTTTGCAGTTCCGTCGAGGCCGGGTTTGCACCCACCACCTTCAGTATATGGGGCCGGTGGCCTACTCGCTGAGCCACAGGCGCCGCCCATGTTCATGTAATCTTGAGGGAAAATGGATTATTCCAAGGACAGAAAAAATTTCCACATACCTGGGCCATGGCTTTTAGAACTATCTGACCTGCTCTGACTTCTCTGGATTCTTCTCTTGGATAAATGCAGCGTCCTAAAAGAGCAAAATAGAGGGAGAAGGAATAAATAAATCTCTGAGGAACTGAGCTTGCCTTAGCACTCCCAATTAGATGAGCTTTAAACAATTAGTACTTCCACTGTCCCTGCCTTGCTTCCTCCACCCTCTCCTTATCCTGCTGCACAAACACTAATATTAAGAACATTGCTTCTCGGCCTTTGGCTAAGAAGAACAACAGCATTACAAAACCCAGCCCTCCCTAAACACTAAGGAACTCTAAAGCAGTAAAACAGTTTCAAGACAGATGTGCTCCAGAACTGAGATAGGACCCAGGCACTTCAGCAGTAGGGATAACAGCTGAGATAGTCTCCTATCTTGCTGATGCTAAGCTAAACCTTAATCTTATTCTGGCTAGGATGTAACTTGAAATTTTTCTTTTCTCCTTTTTTTTTTTTAATTTTTATTTTTTTAAATACATTTATTTTATTATTCTTCATTACATTATTTCCCCCCCACCCCCCAGTGGTAAGACAGAATTGATTTACAGAAAAGAATACAGAAAACACTAAAGCTCTTGGTAGAGGGAGAGAACTCAAGTGGGGAGAGAGAAGCTCTCTCCCTTTCTTTCCCGGTCTTTCCCCGTCTCCTCCTTTAGGCCTTTAGTCTCCGGGTATATATAGGTGTATGGGTTCCTTGGCCAGGAAAGGAATGAATACAGTCCCTTCCGCCTGGGGCAAGGTGAATGAATGTATCAATGAATGGATACAGTCCATTCAGGGAGTTGAGGCCTAGGAAATTCACAAGAAATTGACCTAGGCATAGGAAATGGGGGTTCCACATTTAGTCCTAAGTGTAGAGTGAAGGAGACACCAAGGCAGTTGTCCAGCCTTTTTGGCTACTGGAGCCTCCGGTGGGGGTTGGAGGTCCCCCTCCTTGCCTGTCATCCAGCCCGCTGGTTCCTCATCTGGCTGCCGCAGCGCAGCACCGACACCGCCAAGAAGGAGGCGGCAGGTCCGCCAGCTCTGCTGAGCTGGCTAGGGCGCCAAATGTCCTGCATCAGTTCTCCCTCTCTGAGTAGAAACTCTAACTGCTGTTAGGGAAAAGGGGCGAAGACTCGATCTAACTGCTTCCTGCTGAATCGGGCGAAGAAAGAAGGGAGCAGTTAGGGTTTCTCCGGAGGGAAAGTGATACAGGGGAAATTTTTCTTACATGTCATTTTTTTTTAAAGGTTATACTGATTTTGTCGATGTAAACAAAATTTTCCAATATAAACATTATCCAAAAAATCAGTACATTGAGAGATATGTACGTTTTCAGGCAATATCAATATTCTGAGCCAGACAATAGCAGACTGGTTAAGTAAATTAAAATATTTCTGGGCAGTGACTGTGGCTCAAAGGAGTAGGGTGCCGGCCCCATATGTCAGAGGTGGCGGATTCAAACTCAGCCCCGGCCAAAAACTGTAAAAAAAAAAAAAAAAAAAAAATTTCTATATAATGGTAATTTTTAGGCGGCACCTGTGGCTCAATCGGTAGGGCGACGGCCTGATATACAGAGGGTGGCAGGTTTGAACCCGGCCCCGGCCAAACTGCAACCAAAAAATAGCCAGGCATTGTGGTGGACACCTGTAGTCCCAGCTACTTGGGAGGCTGAGGCAAGAGGATCCCTAAGCCCAAGAGTTGGAGGTTACTGTGAGCTGTGATGCCAAGGCACTCTACCAAGGGCAACGAAGTGAGACTCTGTCTCAAAAAAAAGAAATGGTAATTTTGAGTACTCACAAATTCAGTAGTAATGTAATAATTAATAATAGAAAATGGCTCAGCACTTGTGGCTCAACGGGCTAGGGCACCTGAGCTGGCGGGTTTGAATCCAGCCTGGGCCCACCAAACAACAATGGCAGCTACAACCAAAAAATGGCCAGGCATTGTGGCGGACGCCTGTAGTCCCAGCTACTTGGGAGGTGGAGGCAGGAGACTCGCTTGAGCCCAGGAGTTGGAGTTTGCTGTGAGCTGTGATGCCATGGCACTCTACCCAGGGTGACAGCTTGAGGCTCTGTCTCAAAAAAAAAAAAAAAAAAAAAATAGAAAATGTTCCAGATATGGTTAGTAAAAACAGAGTAGTTAACAAAATAGCTAGACATCATGTGGTCCTATTTCTTTCTTTCTTTTTTTTTTTTTGAGACACAGTTTCACTGTCTCCACCCTCAGTAGAGTGTAGAGTGCAATGGCATCACAGCTCACAGCAACCTCAAACTCTTGGGCTTAAGTAATAATTCTCTTGCCTCAGCCTTCCAAGTAGCTGGGACTACAGGTGCCCACCACAGCATCCGGCTATTTTTTGGTTGTGGCTGTCACTGTTGTTTGGCAGGCCTGGGCTGGATTTGAACCTGCCAGCTCTGGTGTATGTGGCTGGCACCCTAGCCGCTGAGCTACAGGTGCCGAGCTATGTGGTCCTATTTTTTTTTTTTTTGAGACAGAGTCTCACTTTGTTGTCCTGGGTAGAGTGCCATGGCATCACAGCTAACAGCAACCTCCAACTCTTGGGCTTCAATGATTCTCTTGCCTCAGCCTCCCAAGTAGCTAGGACTACAGGTGCCCAGCACAACACCTGGCTTTTTTGTTGCAGTTGTCATTGTTTAGCTGGCCTGGGCTGGGTTCAAACCCACCACCCTTGGTGTATGTGGCTGACAACATAACCACTGTGCTACAGGCGCCATGCTGGTCCTATTTCTAAACTGCATGTATTTAATAGTATATCATATAGGGGCCGGGCGAGGTGGCTCAAGTCTGTAATCCTAGCACTCTGGGAGGCCGATGCAGGTGAATTGCCTGAGCTCAGGAGTCCGAGACCAACTTGAGTAAGACCCTGTCTCTAAAAATAGCCAGGTGTTGTAGTAGGTGCCTGTAGTCCCAGCTACTCAGGAGGGGGAGGCATGAGGATCGTTTGAGCCCAGAAGTTTGAGGTTGCTGTGAGCTATGATGGCACAGTATTCTATCCACAGTGACAAAGTAAGACTCTCTCTCTATATATATCTCATGTAGATAACACAGACAAAATCAGATGGAAAATGCCTTGGAAGTTTTACTGTTAAACGTAACTTCTGAGTTGTTGTCTTAAATTTTCTTATTTTTATTTATATGGTTTTTTTTTCCAATACCATGCATTGATTGTTTTTGTTTTATTTTTTAAGACAGAGTCTCTATTGCCTTGGGTAGAGTAACATGGCATCAAAGCTCCCAGCAACCTCAAACTCTTAGGCTCAAGAGATCCTCTTGCCTCAGCCTCTGGAGTAGTTGGGACTATAGGCATCTGCCTTGATACCCAGCTAGTTTTTTCTATTTTTCATAGAGATGAGGTCTCACTCTTGCTCAGGCTGGTCTCAAACTCTTGAGCTCAAGCAATTCACCTGCCTCAGCCTCCCAGAGTGCTAAGATTAGTGGTTGGCCCAAGCACTGATTTTTTTATTTTTTTATTTTTTTTTTGAGACAGAGCCTCAAGCTGTCACCCTGGATAGAGTGTGGTGGCATCGTAGCTCACAGCAACCTCCAATTCCTGGGCTCAAGCAAGTCTCTTGCCTCCGCCTCCCAAGTACCTGGGACCACAGGCGCCCGCCACAATGCCCGGCCATTTTTTGATTGCCGCCGTCATTGTTGTTTGGCGGGCCCAGGCTGGATTCGAACCCGCCAGCTCAGGTGTACGTAGCTGGCGCCTTAGCCCGTTGAGCCATAGGCGCGAGCCAGCACTGATTTTTTTAAATGCTATATTTCCAAATTTTGTTAAAAGTAAGCCACTCCCAAATAGCAGATGAAAACAAAAATACTTACTTAAAAATACCTTCCTCTGAATAGGAAATAATGGCTCAGGATATTCTAAAAACAGTTGTATTTTCACAGATGACTTTTGTTGTTTTTGTTCCTTCAGCTCCCAAAAGGTTAAAACTCCGTGATTTGGTAACTATATTCATGTATGCTGCAGTCCTACCTGGAAAAGAACTAAAAGTCACTTGGGCCATCTCCTGTGTGTAGGTGATGTTTCCTTTCAGTATCTTCTTGCCAGAAGGATTTATCATGTTGCTTCCTGCAACCTATTTACCCAAATATCCTCTACACAGCTACCGAATGATCTTGCTGGCCTGGCACGGTGGCTCATACCTGTAATCCTAGCACTCTGGGAGGCTGAGGCAGGAGGACTATCTGAACTCAGGAGTTGGAGACCAGACTGAGCAAGATTGAGACCCCCATCTCTACTAAAAATAGCAAAAAAGTAGCTGGGTATAGTGGCTGGCACCTGTAGTTCTACCTACTTGGGAGGCTGAGGCAGGAGAATCACTTTAGCCCAGGAGTCTGAGGTTGCTGTGAGTTATGATGCCATAGTACTTCACCCAGGGTGCCAGAGTGAGACACTGTTTCAAAAAAAAAAAAAAAAGAGGCTCAGCGCCTGTGGCTCAAGCGGCTAAGGCGCCAGCCACATACACCTGAGCTGGCGGGTTCAAATCCAGCCTGGGCCGCCAAAACAACAATGATGGCTGCAACCAAAAAATAGCCAGGCATTGTGGCGGGCACCTGTAGTCCCAGCTACTTGGGAGGCAGAG
>CAUYRH010144425.1:0-31083 GCA_963574655.1 Perodicticus potto
TGGCGGGCGCCTGTAGTCCCAGCTACTTGGGAGGCGGAGGCAGGAGACTTGCTTGAGCCCAGGAATTGGAGGTTGCTGTGAACTGTGATGCCACAGCACTCTATCCAGGGTGACAGCTTGAGGTTCTGTCTCAAAAAAAAAAAAAAAAAGAAATTGACCTAAAAAGAATATACAGATAGAAGGAAAGGAATTAATAATAGGACCTTAAAGGAAATCTATATTTAAGAAATGGAAAAGGGAAGGCATGACAAAAAAGGAAGTCTGATAGGTACTGTGAAAACAGGAAGGGACTCAGGGATTGGGAAGTCACAACAGCTAAGGGAAGAGAGAATCTTGAAAACTGGGAGATTGTGAGCTGTGGTAAATATATCAGAGAAGCTGAGAAGACTAAAGATTGCCATGGGGCTGTTGGATTTGGGTTTTAGGAATTAAACAAAGGTATTCAGCACAGCTATTTCAGTAAAGTACTCAAGACAGAAAATAGTACAGTGGGCTGAGAAGTCAGGGAGAGGTTAGGGAGGGAAGGCAGAGCTGGCCCAAGAAAGAGTGGTGTGAGGGAGGGGAGGCTTGGGTTGGTGGCTTGAGAGATTAGCAGGGCTGAAAGAAGGCTTTTTTTCTCTGATTAAGTCCTTGAGAATGTTGTATGTGGAAAGAGAGAAGCTGTATTTTTTTAGAAACAGGTAGAAGATGCCAGTGAGAGATCGGGGATAATTGATTGATGGGCCAAGATCCAAGAACAGATGGAAAGGCAAAGGATCAAGGACATTTCGAAAATGTGAAGAAGGAAAGTCTGAGGATTCTGTGAAATTGTGAGGTTTTTACTGTAAGCGGGGGAGAACCAACCCTGGAAGGCTTCAATCTCCTTACCTAGTAGGAAGCGAAGTCATCTACTTTAAATGGGAAAGATGGAAAGGGGAGATTGAGGGCATGTGAGAGAAGCGGGGGAATCAGGTCAAGATGAATACAAAGCTCAGCACTGAGATAAGGAAACAATTCAAGATACAGATCTATAGGGACATGTTTGTCCGTGTGTATTTTAGAGATGTAGTTTCCGTGTGTGTGTCTAAATAACATGTATTTATTACATAATCCCATCACACAGAAATAAATACCGTTAGGTAATATTACCATGAGAAGATTCAGAGGAGCTGGCGTCTCACCAGATATGGGGACAGGTGTGAGATGCTCAGGTGGCTGGGGTGAGTCTGAGTGATGGGAAGAGCAAGTGTGCCTTTGTCATGACTATGGCAACCCAGAGGGACATAGTCTAGACATAGTTTTAGGCATTAGATTTAATGTAGAAAATTGTAAAATTAAAGAGATAGATTCCTACACCTTTACAGAGCTAAGGCTTTGATAGTGAATTAATGATGAGGGTGGGACAGTAGGTAACGTAGAGAGGAGGGAACCAGAACATGGTTGGTGAGGATAGAAAAGAACAAGGAAAATGCTAATGGGCAAAGATTTTCAACTATACTTAATGTACAAAGAAGTTGAGGAGAGAGAGAACAAGGAATACTTCAGTCCCATGATTTGGCCATTGATTTTCTTTAAATTATGGTCTTGCTTTCACAATTAGCTTTAAAATGGCTTATTCGGCAATACCACAAGTTGTTGCCCAAATGTTCCTTTAAAGGGTTCTTTGCAGATCTTTCTCGCCTCTGCTCCTTCTTAAGTAAGACCCATTTCCAGTTCTTTTTGGAAATGCTCTAAGATTTCTCTTTTTTCTTTCTAAATAAAGCTTCTCTTTGCTAAATAAATAAATAAATAAATGGTTCTTTGTAAAAGAGAAAGACATTTTCCTCCTGCCTTAAGGAGAAGAGTCTTTGCAAGACTCAAACATTTTCAAAAGAAAACTTCATATTTGTCTAGAAAGGGTTTGTAAAATGGGCCTTTTCTTTCAGTGTTCAGTTTACCTCACTAGATTTACTTCCTTATTTTTCAGGGGACCATTTTTGTAGGCCTCTGGTACAAGATGATATTTCTTCCTAGACAAAGCTTCCTGCCAATATATATAGAGGCAATATTTTTGAGTGTAATATTCTCTGAAGCTATCTTGGTATTTCTGCTGAGAAGCATTTAAACTAGAGGGAGGCTGACCAACTGCCTAAGACAATATTCTTTGAATAGTTTGTATCTAAATCCTGGTTTTTTATTTTGAAGCTCTGTATGTTTAATGGAGGCTCTTAATTTTCTTGCTATCAATGTGTAAATCCAGCTATCAAGAGAAGTAATTATAGCAGAATTTGTACATAAATTAAACACTCTGGGGTCATTATTAAAGTGCATTTTACAAAGGACTTTTCTGTGGGCTTTATCGATGACTGAAGGATGAGATAACAAACATCAGATGAGATGCTTTGATTCAACTTATATTAACAAAATAATGCAGGCAAATAGATGAGAACTTTTTATTTTGTTTGTGAGTGTGTGTTTTTGGCCAGGGCTGGGTTTGAACCCGCCACCTCTGGCATATGGGGCCGGTGCCCTACTCCTTTGAGCCACAGGTGCTGCCTCGATGAGAACTTTTTAGATGCACCCCAAATTTGTACTAATCATAGCTGTTATGTATAATTAACAATATACCACAAAGTGTGAGAGCAACATTTTAGTATTTTGTTCCACACACGAATAGTGCTAAAATTAAATTCGGTCCCATCTCAAATTATTCTTATAACCCCTTAGAGACAGCTTTGTTTTTCTGAAATATCTTTCTTGCTTCTCAGTCATGCATTACAGAAAATTATTCTGCATCTCATCCAAGCTCAGAAAAAATCTTGGTTTAAAGTGCATGCTAAAATGGTGCCAAGAGAAAACTCAAAATAGAAGCCCCAGGACAGAGAGAGAGCATTTTGTTCAGTAGGTTTAAATGTAGTATTAGAGGTTTGCATCAACCAAATTGAGCATCCAGGCTACTATTCAGAATTTCAAGCTGAAACTCTCAAGAGATGGGTAAAATGGAAGGAGGAAACAATAGCTGCAGGAACTTTTCTCCTAGGTCCACACCTGCTAGAGATCTCCAAATACACCCCCTAAGCGTGTGAGCAGGAAGTGCTGCTGGGCACGGTGGACTCAAATTTGTTAATTTTTGAAAAACCTGTAACTATTGTTTTTGGCTGCATTTATCTGAAGGAAACCAACATATTTCTCCCCCAAACATTGAGGATTGTTAAGTGAAAGATCTGAAAACACGGGGGAGCACTCTGCCTCGGCTTCTTGTCTGATGACAAGAGAGAAAGCCTTTCTGACTAGAGACAGCCCTTGTTTATTGGCCTGGAGAAGGCACCAGCAGGCACCAGAGGAAACTGGGAACAGATTTTATTATCCTCCCACTTTTTCCTGCCTTTCCTGCACTGTGCTCTCCTTTGTCTTGTCACTGTATAGGATTTATGGCTCTTTGTTAAAATCCTATTTAAGCAAGGCCCCTAAGTCACTGCCTTGAGAGAGAAATACTTTTGAACTGAGGCTTCTCCCGTGTGATGGGTACAGCATGCATCAATACATTTCTGCTTATATTTGTTAATTTGACTTTTGTTTTGACCCTAAAAAAGGAAAGAAAAAAATTATGATTTCTTCTGGAAATATAAAACAAAAAGTAGTTATTTAGGTTGCTATTATGTCCATGGTATTGCATTTAAGTGTGTGCGTAAGCTAAGACAATGAAATCAAGTTTATGTTCCATAAGTACCAGGAGTGGAGGCCTGTGGGTGCTGGAGGGAGCATGGCAGAGGCAGGCTCAGTGGGCGCGTGGTGGAATAGATCATGCCAGGATTGTCTACATCATGCAAGTACAGCCTGTTGTACACAGCTGCTCTCACTACGAGTAATCCTGCTCAGCCTGGACGCCAACCAAAGTATTTAACTCTGCCAGGATGAGAAGAATTCCAGAGCATTTATTAAGTGTCAAGAAGTCATTCTGTATTTATATGAAAATAATCTTAAGCAGGTAATCTCAAGGAATTTCAAAGCTAGCTCAATCTGTTTACTTCTGTTTTTCAAGTAATGGTGAACTAGGATAGATAATTAAACACTAAGAGTCTCTTGGTTCTAGGTTAAACACACAGCTCTCTGAGTTAAAGACAGAAAGACAGAAAGTTTGATGTTGAATAACTTTATTCTCACAATATTGAAACTCACCTCTTTGGGGGCTTTCTTTTTCTTTCTTTTTTTTTTTTTTGAGACAGAGCCTTAAGCTGTCACCCTGGATAGAGTGCTGTGGCGTCACAGCTCACAGCAACCTCCAATTCCTGGGCTCAAGTGAGTCTCCTGCCTCTGCCTCCCAAGTATCTGGGACTACAGGCACCCGCCACAACACCCGGCCATTTTTTGGTTGCAGCCGTCATTGTTGCTTGGTGGGCCCGGGCTGGATTCAAACCCGCCAGCTCAGGTGTACGTGGCTGGCACCTTAGCCTATTGAGCCACAGGCGCCAAGCCTGGGGGCTTTATTTCTAATTCTCTTTCTAATTTCATCATTATTAATGAAAATAGATTTCTCCACCATGATTCAGAAAAGAAAATCTTCCTGGATCATATAATTAAAAGTAAATTCATTCCAAACTTTTACACAAAGCATTTTTCAATTTGGTAGAAAAGTGAAAAAAGTTTTCTTTCAGCTCTCCTTTCTGGGTGCACGTATCTCCTTAGTTTCTTTCTTCAATTTTCTTTTACGTGGTATAATTGCCTCTTGGCTATGTCCTCAGATATCTCAAAGTTACCTGCAGTTCAGCATTCTGGAATTGAACTCACTGTATATCCTCCAAGCATGCTTGACCTTCCTTGTGAACTCCTACTCATCCCACATTGCCCAGTGAAAATTCCACTTCTTCTCTTGTGCCTTCCTAGCTTTCCCAAGGGAAGTAGTTGTTTCTCTTGTCTCATGTTACTTTTTCATACATTGCTATTTTACTTACATACTGTTTCACACTTGTTGGCTTCTCAAAAGCAGGGACTCTTTAGTCTACACACTGAAAAGTTTGTTTAATCAATTTACATACACCTGCTACTGTCTTTGTTCCTTTGTCTTGATGCAAACATTTCTCAAGGATAAGACATTTTGGGTGGGATCACATCTACGGTGCATCTTAGAAGGGTACAGTTGAAACTTACTAAGTGCAGAATACAAATGTCTTCATACAATAACTAGGAAAGTGCCATGAAGGCTATGTTAAACAGTTTGATGAAAATGCTTCAGATTGTATATGAAGCCAGTGCATTGCACCCCACAATTGCACTAATGTACACAGCTATGATTTAATTAAAAAAAAAAGACATTTTGATTTGTTAAGTATTGGATGTCATTAACAAGCTGTTAGATTTTGGTTAAGCCTTTTAACCACTTGGATTCAGTTTCCTCATGATAAAACACAGAAAAAGGTATTTTCTTTCTTTAAATAATAATAATATGAGTATATACATATTACTTTCCTTCAATATTTTTCTTCCCCCTCACAGCTTCTACTTTGAAGTCAGACTCAAAAAGGGAGTTAAAAACAATACAAGATTTTAAATCCTAGATAAAGAAGATATTAGGGGGGAACAGAGGTATTTTCTTCCAGCATAGAAAGGAGTTTCATTTATTTGGAAGAAGGTCAACTGAGTCTGCTGGCTGTAGAAGCTAGGACTAGGACTGACGGGTGAAAGTTATTAGGAAATGTTGGAACATCAGATAGACTTTAGTATGTGTCGTCTGTGGCTCACATCCCAGATCTGTAAATGTCAAGGATCAGTAAAATACCCCTGCCACCCCAAACTGGAGACTGATCAGGTTCTTAGTGTTTTATTTTACCAAATAAAAAAACAAGCCAAATAACAAGAAAATAGCAAAATAACTTTCTCTTATGGACATCATTTCATCAAAGGAAAGATAATTTACAAAAAAAGTTGGAAAAACCTATTACTAAGAATAGGACTTTTGGGGTAAGGATACTGGCAGCTGTACAATGCTATACACACATACATAATATACGTATGTATTTTCCCCCTATTTTGCTTAGATCTTACAAACATCAGCACTGACTTAATGGGCCTGTGAACAGTATTTGAGCATCAGTGCCCTAGAACTCTTTTTTAAACCTGATATTCAGTTATAAGGGGTCGAGATACACACACACGCATATATTTACATACACACATTTAATCTGAAGGTTTGTCTATGTCTATGAAGACATTTTCCTGCAAAATTTTTTTAACCTGGTATATATAGTTCTATTGGTTTGACTTACGTTTTGCAGACAGAACATTATATTTTTGAATAAGAGCCTCGATTTTGACATTTCATTTTTTTTTCTTTTTTTGCAGTTTTTTTTTTGGCCAGGGCCAGGTTTGAACCCACCACCTCCAGCATATGGGGCCGGCACCCTACTCCTTGAGCCACAGGCGCCGCCCATGACATTTTATCTTACATCATATTTTTCTTGGAATCTCTAAAACAAATAAGTGTTTTTCCGGAATTCTGGACATAAATATAATGCTAGGTTCTTAGAAGGGCTCAAATTGTATCTTAGTGAAAACCTTCCTTTGATAGATGAGGGCATCATGGCCGGACCAGCTGTTTTCCCTCAGTGCTGCTGGTTTTCTGGTTGCTTCTGCTCTGAGCCAGGGTCCAGGATGAACCCAGCAGGAGGTGGCTCTCCTGAGGGTGGGCGCGGTGGGTGTAGGGTTGATTACCTGGGGGCCTTAGATAAACAGCTGTGGGGAGAGCCTATCTCTTAGTCAGGACAGGCAAAGCCACTGTTTAGATAAAAGGACCTTGGTATTAAGGCCAAAAGTGAAGACTTTGACCTCTGCGTGGGTGTAGAATAAGACTTATACAATAAATGATAAGACAGTTTGGGTTTCCAAGTTTATGGGAATTGGTGGTGAATTTGACAGCATCCAGGAGGTGTACAAGGCATCTCTGCCTTGCTATTATAAGTAGGTATGAAATTTGCATTGTCACATTGATTTCATTTCTCCCAAACAGAAGATACTTTAACAGAAGGTGCTTCTAAAAGTAGCAGGGTTTTTTTTTTCCTTATAGACAATTAGGTTATACTCAGGAAGTTTCCCGTAACATCATGTAGTCGTAAACATAGAGCTCTGTCTGTCTTCTCCTCAAGGCTACTGTAAAAATGTAACATAAATAAAAAGTTTCAAATTAAAATCCTCTATAACTATTATACATTATTGAAATGGCCCACTTTAGAAAGATAAGGAAGTTGTCATGCTAAGTGACATACCTGAGTTATAAAAACAGGTTAGGGTAAATTAGTCTTATAAATTGAGACATACAGACTTCCGGATAAATGCATCAAATGTCTTTGAAAAATTAGGAACTTAGATTCATATTTGAAATCAAAGAGCAAAACAGCAAGTAAATCATTTCTCTTTTTTCTCTCTCTTTATAATATTTAAATTGAGTGTGCAAAGCAGAGGTACCACCGTTTTAGCCTATCTATTGGTTCGAGAAGAACTTATAAACTCTTTCCAGAAATTAGAATAATGACTGCAATAAAATCCCAGAATTACATGTCATAGAGATGCTGGTGTGTATATTCTGGCAGCTCAACCACAGGGCTAAGTGTAGTACTTTGTAAGAGTCACCCAGAAATCTCTAGGGTTCAGAAATGCATTGAAGAGACACTTTATATTTTTTAATTTAATTTAAATTATTATTATTAATTTTTTTTTCTTGGAGACAGAGTTTCACTCTGACCCTGGGTAGAGTGCTGTGGCATCATAGCTCACAGCAAACTCAAACTCTTGGGCTCAAGTGATCCTCCTCCCTCAGCCTCCTGGGTTGCTGGGTCTACAGGCGTCCATCACAATACCCAGCTAGTTTTTCTATTTTTAGTAGAGATGGGGGGTCTCACTCTTGCTCAAGCTGATCTTGAACTCCAGAGCTCAGGTAATCCATCTGCCTCGGCCTCCTAGAGTGTGAGGATTACCAGCGTGAGCCACTGCACAGGCCAAAAAACACTTTCTAAAAGGCTCTGAGTCTTTGACCCCTTAGCTGAGCTCCAGATAGGTCCTGTGGCTTTCTGGAGTTCCATTTGGGTGAAGAGAGCATGATAACCTGTCTTCTTTTAAAAGTCAAATTCCAAGAGAAAGCTGTGATTTTAGGTTTATTGTCTCATTCCGTGAAGAAAAGAATAATGTCCTTTTTGAGGTTATCACTACATATGTGAAGTAGAGATTTTTTAAGGAAACTATCCAGGTAATTCAGGCAGCCAAAATCTTCCTTTTATCTGAAATACACAGATGAGTAACAGAAGTGTTAGTGTGTGTGCATTGTTTTCTTTTTTTCTGTGGGAGGTAGGAGAGGTTTCTGCAGTAATGTTTGACAAATTGCTCCATCCTCTACCTCTGTGTGTTAACAGCCTGCGTCCCCCAGGGTATCTTATCAGCTGTTTTTACTTCTTTTCCAAAGTTATTTGAACTGTCTTATAATCTTTGCCCTCGATACTCCTTTTAGATATGGTAGACCATAGCCTATCAATCCCATTTTGAAGATGGAGAAATGGATCTCGGGGGATGGGGGGTGATTATGTGATTGTTGCTGGCGGAGGCAGAGCCAGACCTTGGTCTTGTGACTCATAGTCAGGAGCTCTCCACCCCACGCTGCATTGTGGAATGTGTTCCTTGTTGCCCAAAATTATAGCTGAAACCACTAGAAGCTAGCAGGACCAGTTCTTCTGGTACAAGCATTCAGTGTTACTGATGAATGTCTAAGAAACCCAAGATAAAAATTATGCCAACTTCAAAGCCAATCATGGAAAGATCTCAAAGGAGCAGGGAGGCCAGTCTGCCCGTTGTATGAGCACTCAGGAATAATCATCTCTACTGAGAATTCTTCTGGACCTATTGAAGGGTGACAGAATATGCCACCCCAAAATATGCCACTTTGGTAGAAGGATTATTTTGAACTACAGGCACTTAAAAAAACAGCTGGTATAGAAAGAGTGTTCTGACCCTTCCCTTTCTTTTCCTAAGGTGATAAAACGTCCATATGGAAGATGCATTCTCTATAACAGAAGGAAAGTGACATTCTTATCATCAGGAGGAAAGCTGAGACTGAGAGACTTCTGCACAAAGAGATCTTGTTAAAATAATTCTTACCTACCTTTAGCCTTCCCAATACATAGTTCAGATACTTTTCAACAATTACCTGTCTTTGTTCAAGCTAGTATAAAAGCATGTCAGTTTTGCCTCTTCTTTGGATCTTACATTTCCTTATGAGGGCTCCTGTGTCTGTAAAACAGATGTTTAATAAATTTCTATGCTTTTCTCCTGTTACATTGTTTAATTCTCAGGCCCAACTGAAAAACCTTGAAAGAGTAGAGGTAAAACTTTGCCTCACCTATATTGTTTTTGCCTAAGTACCCTTTCCCTGTCGTCTCAGAGCCAGAATCATTTGTAAAACATTTCAACAAATTTCTCTGCCTTTTCAGCCAGATTCTCAAACTGGACGAACTATATTAATTAGAGGCTGCCCTGGTCACCATGTAAGGGAAGAGATTAAGCTACTAGCCTGGTGTGAGAGAAATATCTGTTGGCTTCTCTTTGTAATACACCTATAAGGAGGCCATACCCTGGCAAATAATCAATACCTATTAGAGCAGAAATCAATGTGTCTAATCAGGTAAAGACCAGATTGGATTTTATCTGCAGGAGAGGGAAAATTTGCCCAAAAGAATCACTGTATGGTGGTTTCTTCCTTCACAGGTGAGGGCATGGCTGCGGGAACAGCCTGTTGCCACCTTGATCCCTAAGGCCATGTGGTTTGAGTCCTACCCACTATTCTCATTCTCCAAGCTATTGTGGATTTAGATTTTGAATCACATTGGAAGTGTCCTAGGTTTTCACTTCTATTATGTTTGTATGTTGTTCTGGAGTCAGACATAAAGTGGAATGTGGGGCTGATAAATCACCCTGGTAAATGAGGAGGAATTGACAGTATAATTTTGGCAAATTAGCGGTTGTATTTATAATACTAAATTAATTGAATTATATTGAGGCTACACAAACGTCACCTAAGATTATATAAATATGTATTAGTCATCACAGTTGTTGCAATATAGATCATGAATAATTTAGTAAAAATGTGTTGGGCAGATACTAAATACAGAACACTAAGATAAATTCCATGCAGCTCTTTTATTTCTGAATATTTTCATTTCATGTACACTTTGGGAGGTTTGTAGTTAACATTTACTAAGGAACAATGATTTGGTTTTGACTTTATTGAGTTGGATTCATTTTGATTCTCTCTTTTTCCATTTTTTAAAAGTTTTGGATATATTCGTGGGGTACAAGTGCAATTCTGCTGTGTTGAGATGTAGAATGTTGCATCGTGATGAAGTCAGGGTCTTCAGTGCCTCCGTCACTGGAGCAACAGACATTGTACTAACCACGCCCTTCCATCATTCTCCCCACCCATGAGTGTCTATGGTCCGTCATTTCACTCTCTCCTTCCACGTGTACCCCGGATGCGGCTCCCCCTCAGAAGCGAGAACATGTGGTATTTGTCTTTCTGCGTCTGAGTTGCTTCACTTAAGAAAGTGGTTCTCAACCTTCTTAATTGCTGCATTGTTACAAATGGAACAAAGGGGTCGCAACCCACAGGTTGAGAACCTCTGACTTAAGATAATGGCCTCCAGTTTCATCCACGTTGCTGCAAAAGCCAGGATTTCATTCTTTTTATGGCTGAATAGTGCTCCATTGGGCATATGTACCACATTTTGTTTACCCAATGATTCTTTTTTAACTTTTTTTGTTATCTATGCTGAGCATTGTGTTATAAATCAATTTAGAAAATAATATATAGTGATGGCAGTTGTGTTTTCGCCACAGGGTCTTTGCTACAAAACCGACGTCTCTTGTTTTAATAAGTAAGAGACGAAGTAGATGTTTCCTGTACTCCAAAAAGAAATGCAACTTGTCAGTGGAAAAAAATCTGCATGGGGAGATTTAAGCGTCATGCTGTAGAGCTCATGGACACAGTTAGAAAAGTATTCCAGAGCCTGAAAACTTAGGCACTGATTGTTGGTTCCGGACTTTGCCTCATTTTCACCCTTGTCATCTTTGGAGAATTTGTGACCCACTTCCTAGTTATACAATCTCTGGACTAAAGAGAACTTGAGATGGTGGCAGAGATTGCTTTGTCATAGAGATTAAGCAAAACCAAATCCATTCTGTTAACTGTAAATGTTAGGGGAGGTGGGAGAAAATTTATAACTGGCTGCTTTCTTCCCTCTGAAATAATGAGTATTCTTCCCTGAGCAAAACCTTGCACTTTTGGAGTATTTTCTGTGAGTGACTAGAACACAACCACAGTTAGTGAAAATTTTTCCTTGATGATATAAGAATACTTTTTTCCTCTGAGGAAGCAAAAGGGTCCACATCTATATTGAATAACGATCCTGGCCTCTAGCCTTCTAAAGCCTAGTCCTTTGTGATCATATAGAATCAGAATCTAGCTTTTCACATGGGGATAAAATCACTTCCACAAGCCTTGGCAGATTGTCTCAGAGCTGGGGATCAACGTGCTCTCCTGAGGCCAGATCTGAGTAACAGGCCAGAGGCTTGGAGATGTTATCTATGAAGAGATATTGCTAAGTCCACTCACAGGAGGCTCCACATTCTTGGGTGGGGGTAGGGCAGTGGGGGCAAGGGTCACAAACACAGTGTGGAAATAAAAATAAATTTCTTGATGTTTCTTCACAACACAAGGAAACATAGCAGAGTGATGTTAGAGTACAACATTAGTTTAGAAAATTTCTGTAAAATATAAGTCATGGGAGTCATTTAGTGCTCTAAGGAGCACTAAAACTATTACTACAAAGGAAAACTAACAAGTTACTAACTGACTAAAAATGTGATAAAATTATTAAATAATATGGAAACACATGAGCTTCATTTTTGCACCTTGTAAGTGATTTCTTTTTAAAATCGAAATCAGCTGCTGCTTCCTACTCATCATTCCCTTTGGATGCATTTTCAACTCTCATTGAAGATGAGACAGTCTCTCGGAGACTCTTGAATCCTTTTCTTCTGAGCATATTCGAGAGAGCTCTAGTGGTTCTCCAGGGTTGAGTAGCGCACTAGGCTACACACTTTATCGACACCATGACAGAATCATCCCAATGATGTTACAACATAGGTAATATTTTTAGTATCTCTTTATGAGTTCAATTCTGTCTTAGCACTGCATCTGCTCTGAAGAGCCCAGGATGTGTATAAGGCATCCAACCCCATGAGTAGGGTGCAGTGTCTTAGGGTCAGTGATAGCCCCTGTGTGGTCAGTGGTTTTCCTCTTTCCTCCCTGCCATCTGCCCAGTCTGTGCAATGGCGTCGTGTCCCAGTTTCCTCTGCTTGGGCTGCAGCTCTCTTGGTTGGGTCCCCAACATCCTGCCTTGCCCTGAACATTCCCCATGATTACTCAGGCAATTCTTTGAATCCTTCCCTCTTTGTTTGCTTATAACTAGACTCCTGAATGCCAGATTCCATATAACCACTTCCCTAAATGTCTTTGCTTCTCAATGGGCAGATGCTCCAGATTGCCCTTCTGATGCTTGAGATCTCAGCACAATGTTTGAGTTTCCTTGCTTCTCTAGCACCAGTATTCCTTTCCTTAGAATCTCAGCTCTGTGGTGCCCATAGCGCATTCAGTTAGGAAAGCCTTCTTAATATAATGCAAAATTATCAACATCAACGTAGTATAACTGTAAATACTTATTTAGAATGAGAAAATAAATCCCAACATGGTCCTCTGGAGATTCCTGTCCCTTCTGCAGAGATCTCTTTAGGTAACTCATCAGAAATGCTTAGGTAACACGCTTCCTGTTGTAACCGGACTTCCCTTTACCTCTGAGAACACTCCGCGACCTGAATACTCAGAGAGGCCAGTGCAAAGAAGATGCCCTAAAGCTTAAGTATCACTAGCTTCATTGTAAATGACCTTGACCTCTTCACTGTGATTTTGTGCTTTGGCTATCAGTTCCAATTGTAACTGGGTGGGGGGAGGAGGCAACGTGTGTGTGTGTGTGTGTGTGTGTGTGTGTGTGTGTGAGAGAGAGAGAGAGAGAGAGAGAGAGAGAGAAAGAGAGAGAGAGAGATTTGATTCAGGCCATTTGCTCCACCTTGCGGCTTACCAGTTCTCTCCTCACTGGTGCAGAACCCCTCGCCTATGTGACATGTTTATATTTGCGGTTACTTATTGGCAGATTGCTCTGTTGGAAGACTGAATGGTACTTCCTGCTACGCTGTAGGGTGTGGCCGGTCAGGAGCTGTTTAATCACCTTGGGGTGGGTACACGTGGAGAGGCGAGACCCTAGAACACACCCAGCCAGGCCTAGGAGGCCCCGCAGGGGTGGAGACTTGTAGCCTTCGGAAACTTGTGGCCTTGCTGGACCTTAAGTGAAGTCTTTCGACTGAATCCAAATTTTACAGAACAAATATTTGTTATTAAAAGGGGATGCAGTGGAGAAAGACGAAGCTTTTTTTGCCTCCTTTGGTGTTTATAAAAGAACGATCTTGAAATCAGGGGGGGTGCAAGCTATAGGCGGAGTGTGGTACTCAGAGGGCAGGGAGATGGGGCTGGGTTCATCTGGTGAAGCTGGGAGGTCACCCCTGGACGAAGAGGGGTCCTGACAGGCCAGGGGAGCCCAGCCTACCGCCCTCACGGGAAGGACAGCAGAGGGCCGCTCCTGCCTCAGGTGACAGAGCGCCACCTGGAGCTCACATCAAGAATTTCAGTTCCCAGGGACTTGACTGGAGGAATCCCACAGGATTATTGGGAGAGGCATCCAGTGCTGAGATTAATAGGTTGACTCAATCACTAGAAACAGGATCAGAGTTGGAGGCCAGATCTTGGAAAGACTCAAAGGCAGTGGCAGTTTATCACAGCTAGAAATGTTTGCCTTTTAGGGGCAGAAACATTTACCTCTATTCTCTGCATGGTCTGGAACAAGTTGTTTACTTTCTGTCTCTGTCCCTGGTCTCTTTTTGAAACTCTGTTTAAAGTGATAAGGTGTTTATGAGTTTAACAGTTCAATGAGGTAACCTCTAGGTGCATGATACTGATTATAAACTGTTTGGCGGCAGGAGCCAGATCTTATATTTTATTGCTGGTGCCTAATTATAGAAGCTGGCATATAGTAGGCTGGTTACAAATGTTTGTTAAATTTTGCCTAATCACCTCCAGATGACATACAGTTGTATTTAAATAGACGGGTTGATATGGATATAGACATCTATGAACATGTGTATGATGATATAAACTTATCTATGCATTTCTATATCTATTATCTCTTAGTTTTTGAAATTGAGAATAAGGTGAGGGCCAGAGTTGCATAAGTGACAACAATCCTCAGTCAGAGACTGAGAGGCTGGAGCTCTTAAATTCCTCCTCTCCTGCCTCCAAGGCGACCAAGGCTGGGTCTGCCCGTGTTTGTGAGCAGACCCGAGTTTACACACAGAGAAAAGGAAGACATGGAGATGAGAACTGGACTGGCATGTTTGTTGGAAAATATCTTTTCCACTTAAAATAGATGAGAAAATAAATCCCAACATGATCCTTTGGCGATTCATGGCCCTTCTGCAGAGATCTCTTTAGCTAACTCACCAGAAATCAAAGTATAGAATGATTTTCCTGAAGCATTGATCACTATTTGTTTTCATGTTTCTGACTAGTTAAAAAAAAACAAAAAAACAAAAAAGACTAAGGCTCAGCTAATGTCTTCCAGGGACAAGACTCAAATATTAAGTATCCAGTGAGCTTCACTATTTCCCTGTTAGCCCTGAGGGGACTTTTTGCAAGGGATAATGAAGTGTTCTCACTGATTCTCTATTTGGTTTCCAGACTTTGATGTGCTTAAATAAAATTTTTGGTGTTGCCTTTGATCTAGTGAAGCCTAGAGCTGCCCTCCACTTCACGGAGGAAGCAGGGGTTAGTTCACCCTTGTATGGGAGATAGCTTGGGCCAATGGCAGAGAGCTCAGCACAGGGGTTAAAAGCAAAGGCTTTGGCCACAGATAAACCTAAAGCCAAGTTGTGACCATTCCATTTGATAAACGCATCATCTTTGCATGTTCCATCTCTTCCTTAAAGCTTCACTTCAGTCATTGGTAAAGGGGTTAAAATAATAGCAACTACCTTGCGGGGTTATTGTGACCCTTCAAAGAAATAATTCTAAGAAAACGCTCAGTAAAGTGTCTGGCACAGAGTTTAGGTTTAATCCAAATTACCTGTTTATATAGGGGAGGAGGAAGGGCAAGAAGTACAGGTGAGGACAAGCACCTGGCGACAGTGGGGATGGGCAGGGAGCCTGGTGTTCCTGGTGTTCCTCTGCATGGAATGCAGGGCTTGGAAGAGTGGTGAGAACCATGTACCTGCATCCTGGCATCAGGCGGGCCAGATTTCTAGGTCCCGAGTTCTTCCAATCTGACCCACCTCTGTCTTTCCAAGTTGCTTTTCCAACAGTGAACTTGTAAAAAGCAGAGGTGCTTGGGCCTCATTCTAGACTAACTAAATCAGTAGTCTCCACAGTGTGGCCTGGAAATATGTATTTAAAAAAATGTTCCTCCAGGTGAATTCTAGTTTGGCAGGCTGGCTCTTGGGAAACGCTGATGTCTGCATTTAGATCACGTGGTGTCTGTGAGTTACAGGTAGCTCAAAGGTAGGCTGGGTTCACAGAGTAGATTCAGAGCAGTGCACTCTCTTTCCTAGGGGCTTCTACAACGTCCTCTTCGAGAGAAAAGTTATTCAGTCTTCCCTCCACATCTTTAGATAAACTCATCTTGGCAACCTACATGTGATTTTGAAGATCTGTGGGATAACTCGGAAGCTCATTTGCTACTACAGTTAACTTAGCATTTTCTTTTTTTTTTTCTTTTTTTTTTTAAATACATGTATTTTATTATTCTTCATTACATTATTCCCCCCCCCCGGCCGTGATAAGAGAGAATTGATTTACAGAAAAGAATACAGAAAACACCAAAGCTCCTGGTAGTGGGAGAGATTTCAAGTAGGGAGAGAGAAGGTCTCTCCGTCCCTCTCCCGGTCTTTCCCCATCTCCTCCTCTAGGCCTCTAGCCTCAGGGTATATATAGGGGCACTATGGCTTACACCTGTAATCCCAGAGCTTTGGGAGGCTGAGGTGGGAGGATTGTTTAAGGTCAGAAGTTTGAGACCAGTCTAGGAAGCACAGTGAAACCCCCATCTCTATAAAAAATAAAAGTTTATTTATTTGTTGTTGGTGCATAGAATAAATTGATTTTAGTTTATTGATTTTGTATTCCTCGATTTTACTAGAATTGTTTTGTTTTCCTAATAGTTTATCTATAGATTCTTTAGCATTTTATATTTATAGAATTATACATGTCAGCTGTGAATATGAAGCTTTCATCTCCTTTTTCTCCAACTCTTGTAACCTTTTTTTGGTGCCTTCTATTGGTATGTTGTCTAGTACAAAGTTATATAGGAATAATGACAGTGGAAATTCTTATTTCATTCTCCTTTTCATGGGAAAGCTATTACTATTCCATTAAGTGTGATGTTACTGTAGGTTTTTTTAAAATAAATAATCCTTATCAGATTAGGGAAGTTTATGAAAGTTCTTTTTAAAAAAATAATGATAGGGTGTCAAATTTTTATCAGGTAATATTTCTGTCTATTGCAATGAATATTTTATTCTTTTTTATTGTGTTACTATTCTGAATTTTATTAAGTGGCTTCAGAATGTTAGTCAAACCTTGTATTTCTGCAAGAAACATATCTTGGTCATGTTGCACTATTTTTTTTATATGTTGTTGGATTTTATTTGGTAATTTTTTTTGTTTTGCATTTCTAAATGATATTCACGGATGAGGCTGGCAAGTAATTTTTCTTTCTCAAAATGTCTTTGTCAGACTTTACTATTAAGCTTGTTTTAGTCTCAGAAAAAAGTTGGGTGATAGTCCTTATTATTTTATTTTCTGGGAGAGTTATGCGAGATGGGCATAGAGTTGGCCTGTGAAAATATCTGCCCCTGAAGTTTCCTTTGGGGATTAAATTTTTTTTAAACTTCTTAGCCTTTCTACTTCTTGTGTCATTTTGGTAAGTTATTTTCTAAGAAGTCCATTTTGTCTAAAATCGAAAAATTGTTTACAATCACCTATTTGTATCTTTTTAGTGGTTGGTGTCTGTAGTCGTTTCTTCTTTTCCATCTGTATGTCATATTTCTAGGTCTTCTTCAAGGTCATTGCCTTGATCAGTCTTTTCTTAGGATTATTAATGGTATTTTCAATGAATTTATTTTTGCTTTATTAAAACTCTGTTGTAAGATTTTTACTGTTTTTTAAATTTTGATGCAATGTTTATTCTTTTTTATTTTAATTTGCATTGTTAATGTTTTATAAATAACATTTACCACATTAATTTTCATTTTCTTTTCCAGGATACATTTAGTGATTTAAATTCACTACTGAATTTGAATTCAGTACTTGAAGTACTTCTTTAAGCTGTATGGCATAATTTTGACATTTTTGAATTTTCAGTTCAAAATATGTTCTAAGTTTCTTCTTTGGCCTTTGCACCATTTAGAGCTAGATTTCTTATTTTGGAAATAAATAGGAATTTTAACGTTTTTTGTATTGACATTTACTTAGCGTAGTTGCATTGCAGTCAGAGAACATATTCTGACATCAGTTCTTTGACATTTTTTGAGACTTGCTTTGCAGCACATGTCAGTTTTTGAAAATGGCTAATACATATTCAAGTTGTTGGATACAATGTTCCATTTATATCAATCAGGTCAAGTTTCTTTTGTGTTATAATTATATAATCTGTGTATTTTATCACTTTCTATTTGTGATTATAGTTTTTTCTGTTTCTACCTCTAGTTCTGTAACATTTGCTTTATATATTTGAGTCTACATAATTAGGTGTGTACAAATTTAGACTTGTTATGCCTTCCATATGCATTGAGCTCTTTTTTGTGAAGTATTCCCTTTGATCTCTACTATTTTTTTTCCTTAAATACTATTTTGCCTGATATTGCTACAGACATACCAGCTTCCTCTTTGTAGGTACTTGTAAAGTATATGAGGTCAGAAAATTGAGTTGGAGAACTCATCCTAGTAACAGTGTTACATACCCCCTTGCTGAGTATCAGTACATCTCCAGATGGCCCAGGGGAGTATTCAAAGGTGATGATAGTGACATTCAGCAGTGAGGTATGTAGCACTTTTTCTAGGATGAGTTTGTGAATTTAGTTGTTAGCCTTCATATATTTATCTTTCATTTCACTTTTAATACTTTTATATCCTTCTTAAAGTGTGTCCTTTTTGAATAGTGTGGAGTTAGGTTTTGTTTTTCTTTTTCTTTCTTTTTTTTTTTTTTAAGAGACAGAGTCTTACCTTATTGCCCTCGGTAGAGTGCTGTGGCGTCACAGCTCACAGCAACCTCTATCTCCTGGGCTTAGGTGATTCTTTTGCCTCAGCCTCCCGAGTAGCTGGGACTACAGGTGCCTGCCAAAACGCCTGGCTATTTTTTTGTTGTATTTTGGCCGGGGCCGGGTTTGAACTTGTCACCCACGGTATATGGGTCCAGTGCCCAACCCACTGAGCCACAGGTGCTGCCCACTTTTGTTTTTCTTAATTGGGTCTGGCAATCTGTCCTTTTACTAGAGTATTCAGTCCATTGATATTTATCACAATTATGAGTAATTTTGCTCTGCTTGAAGGACCTGGAATTAGGCTTTTACTAAACTAAGGCTGATGGAATCTCCTTTCTGAGATATTTATTGTGGTATTGAGAAAATTTCCATTTTTGTTTTAAAATATTCTGTAAAAAGGGAAGGAGACAGTGGATGTGGTTTCAAGCTGAGATTAAAAAAAAATTGGATTCCATATGGGATAGCTATTAGAAGTACTGGCCAAGAAAGGACCCATATCAAGTTTGCAGATACAGCCAAGCTCAGTCTTTAATTTGGCATTGATGGAGCAAGAAAATACCTAGTCTGATTGAATTATAATTACTGCTATATGAATCACACACCACTATATATATAGCAAATGTGATTTTATCTATGATATAAAAAGGGCCTTTTTAATGGAGTTTTACTGTAATTTTAATAGACTGGAGAAAGTAATGAGGGAGTCATCACTTATGTGTATTGGGGTGAAAAAACAGAAAGAATATCTGAAGTAATCGTTGAAGTGTTAAAAATATATTGAGACTGGGACCAGGATTGGGGAGGTGTGTCTCAAATTAATGACTTATATATAAAGCCCTTGTAACTAGGTACCAATTCAGAATAGAAGTTACAAAAGCATGAAAAATAGGACTGTTGGATTCAAATGTAGAATACTGTTTTGCAATGAAATAGAAATATTTCAAATGACTAGTATAACTATAAAAATGATATTTTTGAGACATATAAGGATATTTGAATATCAATTATTAGATATTAAGGGATCATTATTAATTTTGTAGGTGGGACCATATTGTAGTGATAAAAGAAATTGTTTTTGAAAGATACACATTGAAAGATTTAGGGTTGAAATAACATAACTCAATGTCAAAAGTTTGCTTTAAAATATTGCAGTTACAAAGAGAGAGAAAGAAAAGAGAGATAAAATAAGTGTGCTAAAATGTTAAAAGCCATTGAATTTGATCAGTAGGTATTTTGTTGCAGTTGTCATTGTTAGTAACAGGCCTGGGCTGGGTTCAAACCCTCTAGCCCCCAGTGTATGTGGTTGGTGCCGTAACCACTGAGCTACGGGTGTTGAGCCAATCAGTAGGTATTATAAAAGTGTATTACACTCTTTTCTCTACTTTAGTGTATGTTTAAAAATTTGTAATGAATTTTTTAAAAGACAAAATATTCACTATATCTTCTTCGTGTTAAAAAAATGTAAATACACATGAAATTGGGTGTGTTCAGGGTGGTTGGCCATAAACACACAAGGACATATTGCACCAGAATTTTACTGCAGCTCAATTCATAACTGTCAAGACATGGAAGCAACCCAATTGCCCATCAATCCATGAATGGATTAACAAACTGTGATATATGTATACCATGGCATACTATTCAGCCATAAGAAAAGATGGAGACTTTACAACTTTTCTGTTTCCCTGGATGGAGTTGAAACACATTCTTCCTGGTAAAGTATCTCAAGAATGGGGGAAAAAAAGCATCCAATGCACTCAATACTAATAGGAAATGAATATATAAACAACTACATGCTGACACTAAAGAAAGCTCACAGGAAAGAAAAAATGCAAGTATAGTCTAGCACAGGGGAGTGGAGAGGAGGGGGAGGAGGCAGAATGATTGGCAGGATCTCACCTAATGTGCACAGTGTGAGGGTGTTCAGCACGCCCCCTGGGTGACGGGCTCAATTAACCTTGAACTTTACCTTAGAAATGAAAACAATGTAACCTAAGTACTTGTACCCTCATATTAATCTGAATTTTAAAAAGTGTAAATATAGTAGGATCTCCATAGTTGACCACCTCCCTACGTTGACCACCTCATTCAGTAGACCCAATTTTCATAGACTGGACCTGTACGGTATCAGTACAGTAGGCCTAGTTCCTTATGTTGACCACTTCCGCATGTTGACCAGTTAAAGCAGCGATTCTCAACCTGTGGGTTGCGACTCCTTTTTAACAATGAAAATACATTGAGGCATTAGGAAGGTTGAGAACCACTGAATTAAAGTCTCTTGGGTGGTAAGAGGTCCTATTGTATTTTCTTGATGGATAAAATTTTGATATATAATATATTTAAACTGACTGTAGGCTAGAAAAGGCTAAGGCTGGTTCTGGGATTAGTTGTAGTGTGGTTCTAGTGGCTTCAAGCTACATTAATGAGCTCCATCCCATTGGGAGGATGTTTGTCATCCCGGGCCACAGGGCCCTTTATTATTTCTAAGATGGGACACTGGCCTAAATAAGCTCAAAAGTCTTTTGCAGGTCTTTCCATCTAATGGAATATGCTTGTTGGAATTTTTTGGCTATAGGAATTGGAAATATATACAAGGTTCTAGTTTTTAGATTGAGCCCCGCTGAATTCTGGTGGTTTTATGCAACTCCTTCAAGAAGAAAGAGTGCTGAGTGATCAGAGGTTGATCTTCCCTAAACCCCAGTTGTAGCGATTGTAGTGACTCTAATAGCTTAGCCACTATTTAAAATATTTGTTTGATGGTTTCTATTTTCTGCCAGCATCCCTAGAAAGAGTTGGTCTCTCTAAGCCCAGTTTTTTATTGCTCTTATTCTGTTGAACTGTGTGTGCTTTCTCACAGTGAGTTTCTCAACGTAGGGTCTGTTTCATCTTTGTATCTTAGTACCTAGGACATAGTCTGGCATGTCAAGGAGCATAATACTTGTTGAATGAATGGATGAATGAATGGAAGAATGAATGAATGAATGAATGAAAACAAACCAAAATAATTTTGTGACAATTTAATTTCATGGAACATAATGAAAAAATATGAATTCATTTTTACTGTGAAGTTTTAGAAAGCTTTGGCTCTTCAATGGAGAGCATTTTTATCGGCATACTCACTCTTACTCCTCCAGCCTCTTCAGTGATCCTCAGGAGAACATTGTCTCCTGAAGGATTCATTTGATCCTTCCCTTGTCACCTACGTTCTAATAGTTATTGTTCTAAAACTGGGACTGAGGAGCTGGGAGGTGGGGAGGGGTGGGGGTGGACTATTGTTAATTGTGTTTATCTTCCAGAGGACTGATTTTACTTAAATATTTAGGGAAATGTTATTGGTAAAATAATGTAAAGCATTATTTTATATTAAAACAAATTCAGATGTATTTTGGAGTAAAATGTTCAATGAACACAAACTTCTAAGCTATTCCTTCAAATTGCTGGGAACCCTTTAGGCTAAGAGCATCCTCCCCATTTCAACTCATGAGTCAGTGATTTATCTTTTCTATGGTATTTTGGTAGAAAATGCTCAAAGTGCACTGATCTAAGAAATATGTAAAACTCTCAAAGTAATAATAAAAGAAAACAAGTTATTTATGCTATTGTTAAACTGTCCTATTTTCATTCGTCAACTGTATCTCAATAAAACTGGAGGAAGACTCTGTCGTATTTTCTTTAGGACTAATATGACTGTTTTATTCCTCTGTATGAACACATGGAACCTTGCTATTTTGAACTATGTGCTATCACTTATAAACAGTGTGAGAAAACACATGTAGTAAAATTATAGTCAATGTATATAAGGTTGTTTTCTTTAAATGGCAGATAATTAGAAACAATTGTCAATTCCCAGATAACTAGATGCCCTATTTCTTTTTGAAAAAGGATTAGATAACACTTCCAATCCGATTAATTTATCCAAGTATGGTTTTGTTTTTCTCATTTTCTTAGGTTTCAAATGAGTAGGCATTTACTTCAGTCAGTGTAGTCAACAGTACTCAAAATTGTCTTACTGAACTGTAATTGGATCTTTACTTTTTACATTCAAGTTTTTTTGGGGGGGTATGTATATGGGTATATTTAAATCCATTTCTCACCATTTCTAAGACTGTTAAACTAATAAAGAGCCTGGTGCTTCAGAGGTCTGTATTGCTTGTAGTGACACTTACTAAATCCAAATGTATCTGTAATTCAGTAAAATCAGTAAGCACTGGATAGTGCCAGACCCTATAGGTGTGGCGCCATTATAATTTGTTGCATATAGTAGGTAATCAGTAAAGACCTTCTAACTAGGAATAATAATAGTAACAAACAAAACACTTAAACTCTGTCCCATTGCTCCTTTATCTGTAAAATACACATAGTTATTTCCTCTTAGAAATATAAAGTAGGATAATAATTTACCAAGCACTTGGTGAATATAAATATTATCAAGGGGAAAAATGTTATGCAGATTATCATAAAAAGTAGAAGATATGTCATTCTATTTTCTTTTCTTTTTTTTTTTTTTTTTTTTGTAGAGACAGAGTCTCACTTTATCGCCTTCGGTAGAGTGCCGGGGCGTCACACAGCTCACAGCAACCTCCAACTCCTGGGCTTAGGCGATTCTCTTGCCTCAGCCTCCTGAGTAGCTGGGACTACAGGCGCCCACCACAACGCCAGGATATTTTTCTGTTTTACAGTTGGGCTGAGGCCGGGTTTGAACCTGCCACCTTCGGTATATGGGGCCGGCGCCCTACTCGATGAGCCACAGGCACTGCCCTCTATTTTATTTTTCAAATGCATGAGATGCTTCCCATTATTTACTATTCTAGTTCCCTTTTCTTCAGTGACTGTTACAGTTGCTTGTATTCTGTCTAAAATGAGTGCTCTGCATGTTGCCTTCATGTCCTCATCAGACATCACACATAACTTTAATCCCTCCTAATTTTTACTGAAGCAACACTGAAATCTCCTATGACTCCCTTCTAGTCAAAATGATTACCCTTTGCTCAATCACCTCAGACTTCCTACTCTTTTTCCAGCACTTAAATTTTATGCCCATCCCTATGGAACACTCTTGTCTTGGCTTTTATGATGCTGTTTTTGCCTTTCTTTCTATCTCTTGGATAGTTCTGTTTCTTTTAAGGTTCTTTTCTTTTTGGCATTCTCTGGGACTATCTTCCTTGAGGCTTTTTCTGTGGAATTATCTGTTGTCTCAAAGGTCCACTTTTTAGTGCTGTTTTCTCCAACTCCGGAGCTCTTGCTCCTGCCTTCAGCAGAGCCCCATTCCCCGGACCTCTGCCTGGGTGCATCCTCACAGGTCACCGCCAATACAAACAGGCGTGAGATCGGAAGCTTCTCAGGTCTGCTTCCCTTCTTACTTGACCTCTAATGTTTTAGTTACCTAACGGTCATGGAGTTCCAGGGATTTCTTCTAGAAAAATTCTTGTAATTGTTTTGAACTTAGTAGGAACCATGTGACTCATGCAAAGTTTCTAAGCTAATAGGTAGAACCAGAAATCAAGCTGAAGTCTTAGAATCTGAAGACAAAAGGCCTATTGCTTGGAAGGCCCATGGTGTTTTATCTGAAATCTTTGGTTCCACATGTATTTCAGAATTCAGAATTTTTAGGAGTTTATGTAATAGCATACATAGGAATTAATAAATACTACCATCTTGGGGTATCACAGCAGATATAATCACACATATTAACATTTCTGTGGTAGTATGTGTGATTACTCACAAGAATGGGATATATCTACACTACAAAAAATCTCTTGTCAATTTAGGTTAGGTTTTGCCACAAAATCTAGTCAGGTCACACGAGGTTTTGCAACGAATAAATAATAGAAAAATTTCAATTTTAAGAGCTTTGTAGACTTTGGTGTTGTGAATAAGGGATTGTAGACCAGGAAAATTAATTCCTTAGAATTAACATTTGTAGTTTTGATACAGCATTTTCATTGGGTTAAAAAATTCTCTCCATAGTCATCTGGGGAACAAAAGTATTTTTGTATCTTAAAGGGAGTTTTAGGAGACAAGGAGGTGCTTAGGGGCAATGCCAATTGTTTAGGTCAGAATCATGGGATAGCCAGAGTCTCCTGGCATAGAGATCACCCACAGATCAGGCATTGAGGGTTAGAAACTCAGGTGGTATTGATGAATTCTAGCCAGTAAGATGTCCCAAAGGCAGGAGGATTTATGTTTTTCAGATAGTTATGAGAACTTAAACGGAACTTTGTCAGACTCCAAACTCCATTTATTATTAAACCCAGTTCTTGGCCTTTACTTTTTTAAGACCTCTGTTAGGTCTTGATATGTTAAAAAAATACCAAACATAATCTGCACAAGAATAATATGAACCCATTTAGCTTAAAAGAGCTCTTTTTAAAAGCTATATTGCACTCCTAATGGCTGGGAACAGGGGCAAAGTGACCTTCTGGGTTCAGATCTGAAAGGAAATTCATTTCCAAGGTGGATCAGCAGCAGAAAGGATCATGAGAGGAGAATGTAAGGAAAGGCTCAATTTTATGAGAATAAAGCCATGAATTTAGTGATAGAGGTGATCGTTCTGTGTATACCAGGGTAGAGAGTATCTCCTTATTCAGTTGGGTTTCAGGTCTCTGAGCTGTTTCATTTGTTGGTATTGCTGTGTGACTTTTAGCAAGTTCATTTCTTGGTGATTTGGTTCTCTCATGTGGAAAATTAAACTAACCATACTCACATCTTCCTGCCACACAGAGAAAGTGTGGAAATTAATGGGTTAATGCTGGAAAAGAGCTTAAAGAGCTTTAGATAAAAGTACTGTTTTCAATCATAGCATAGAACCATTTGTACTCCAGAATAATGGTTCTAAAGAGATTACTAAAGTACTGTCCATGCACATTTATTAGAATAGGTAATTTTTCAAGTTATAGCTGTGGTTTCTAATTTAACAAATCTAATTTTATTTAATCAATCCATTCTAAATGGGCCTGGAACCCCGTCAGAGAGTGATCTTACACCAAAAGGGCAAGATAGATAATTATCCTGGCTTTCTGGGCTGACTATTAGTTCTCTAATTATGCAATTTTTCCCAGTGAGGCTTTGGGCCCTCTGAAAATAACACTCTAAGTGACTTAAAAAAGGAAAGTAATTCAGAGGCCTAAAATTTTAAAGGTGTTTCTCTTTATTTCACTCACTAAAAAATACAAAGTTTTAATGTACTGGGAAAATATATTAATATATTGAGAATAATTTTCTTTAATATTTTCAGTGAGTAAGCCAGGGGTTTAGATTAATTAATCTTCTGGAGCTTTGACTATAATAGCTTTCTTGTGTGTGTATCTGTATATGGTAGGTTTGAACCTGCCACCCTCAGTGTTTCGGGCTGGCACCGTAACCACTGTGCCTTGCGTGCCGAGCTGCTATGTGTGGTACGAAACAGAAAAGACACTATACTCTTTGTTACCATGAAAGTTATAAGTAAAAACTCATAAAAAGTGCATGTCTAGGGCGGCACCTGTGGCTCAAAGGAGTAGGGCGCCGGCCCCATATGCCAGAGGTGGTGGGTTCAAACCCAGAGACAGCCCAAAACTTAAAAAAAAAAAAAAATAGTGCATGTCTAGAATTGAAATAAATTGGAATTCACATTGAACATAAAAACATAAACTCATTTAATAAAGATTCGAATAAAGATAAAAATATAAGATTTTAAAAATCTTTTTAATTATCCAATTTAAATGCAGACCAGGCTGTTTCTATCAATAATTTTAGGGGGAAATAATACCTGGTACAACTGTTCTCAAGAAGCTATTTTCAAGTTGAATCTTAAATAATTACTTCTCAATAAATACAATTTTGTTTGATTCTTAGCACATTATGTTAGAGATAATTTCATAGAGCAGTGGGTAGATTAAATTTGGAAAGAATAAAGACTAAATACTTGGAAATAATTTGCAACCTGAACTTTCAATTTAATTACCAAGTTGATTGTTTTAGTAAATAAAGTGAATACAAAAATTAATGTCCTTAGGTTCATACTGTATAACTGATTATGGGGCCTACTCTTCAAATGGTATTATATACTTTCAAAATAATTTACAGGAGGTTTAGAATTAAACATTCATTATTATATATGCAAGTACATAGGACAGTAATTTAAAAAAGTTTGTTTTACTGAATATAAATAACAAGGCTATACACTGTAATAAATAATTATTTTCCTTTTAGCATTTGTTATAGTATTTAATTCACTATTAAGTTATACTGGTCAAGTACCTAAAATCATATTAATTGAATACATAAATTACATTATTTAATATTAGCTGAAAAGTATGCTTTTCATACCTACTCCTGGCATTTAGCTGAAGATCTCAAAAATGCTTTCAGTTTAATAAGCATAGTGTCCTTGCCTTGAAAGTCAGAGAAACTTATAGAAAATTAATAATTTTTAGAGGTGCAAAGAAAAATATTAACATTTATAAATAAACTTTTACTTCTCAGTGAGATTATTCACTTGGGATTAAATTTATGTTGTGAATATGTACACATATTAGACATATATTATCAGATTCTTAAAATAGTATCCTTGAAAGAAAATACCTTCTGTTTTTTGGGGAAATTTTGGTTTATGAACTATTTAATTTGGAAAGTGCTTTATCTTATTGTAATCAAAACACATTTCAAATTCATAGCTACTACAATATAAAGAGAACCTACTCAGAATAAAGAAATAAATTAAGAAAATACTGTTTTCCACATTCACATTTATCTTTAGAGTAAAGGGAATTTCTTGTTAGAGTCTGATATGTGCTATAAGCAAACAAATGACTTAAGAAAAACAAGGCTATAATGCCACCTGGGGGCTTTTCGGGACATCACAGTTCACTAAAACTAATAATCCTTTAGGGTAATTTACAATTACCTCCATTTGCCCTTCAAAACAGTAATTACCATGTATTTTTCCCTTTTCACTGATTTTTATAGTGATTACATAGAAAGAATCATAGTTCAAAATATTATCCTATTTTCTACTATTCATATTACTGAGATATTTGTCTTTTATACCCAAACAGTGTTTTTTCTCTCAAAAGAAAGGATAAGTATAACATAAGATGTCTAACATTTTACATTATGCTACTATGAAATACAAAAGTATAGGGTCAAGCCAAATAAGAACAATCTTAGACAAAAGGACATAAGCTAATATGTCGACATATGTCTAAAAAGCATCCCCCCCCCACTTTTTTTTGACAGCCTAAAAACTGCATAGAAGAGTTAGTCCCACAGCAGAGCCATACCCTTTTTTGAGGGAGTTCATTTGCATTCATCATTTAGTAGTGTTTACTGAGTGCCTATTGTTTGCTGAATCTTGTTAAGATAAAAGACTTTCGGGCGGTGCCTATGGCTCATCGAGTAGGACTCGAGCCCCATATACCGAAGGTGGCGGGTTCAAACACGACCTCGCCAAACTGCAAAACAGAAAAATAGCCGGGTGTTGTGGCAGGCACCTGTAGTCCCAGCTACTTGGGAGGCTGAGGCAAGAGAATCCCCTAAGCCCAGCAGTTGGAGGTTGCTGTGAGCTGTGTGATGCCACGGCACTCTACCGAGGGCGATAAAGTGAGACTCTGTCTCTACAAAAAAAAAAGAAAAGAAAAAAGAAAGAAAAAAGACTTTCTGTGCTGTCAGAAGATGGTAGATACAACATACAAGAGATAAAAATATATGAGAGCTGCTAATGTCTTTGTAGTATTTTTGTTTTATATTTTTTTAACCATTCTGAGAACTATTTTGACTATTTATGCTTTTATGTATCCTTTAATCCAGGGGCCATCAAACTTTTTAACCAGGGAACCAATTCATTGTCCTTCAGACCGTTGGCGGGCCAGACTACAGTTTAAAAAAACAAAAACTATGAACAAATTCCTATGCACACTCCACATATCTTACTTTGAAGTAAAAAAAACAAAATGGGAACAAATATAATATTTAAAATGAAGAACAAATAAAGTTAAATCAACAAAATTACCAGTATTTCAATGGGAACCATGGGCCTGCTTTTGGCTAATGAGATGGTCAATGTCCAGTTCCATATTTGTCACTGCTAGTGGTAACAAGTGATGCAAGTGTGCAATAATTAGTCTAGATTTGTTTGGAGATTTCAGATGTTTCATTCTGGAAAATATCTGTTCACAGACATAAGTGCTGCCAAAGATGGTTGCCATTTGAGTGCCTGGTTCCTGAGATTAGGATATGTCTCAGAGGGAAGAGATGCATAGAAATTAGGAAGGCTGCTTGACTTAAATGTATCTTTCAGAGAGTCACAATTCTGCAGTTCAGCCAGTTCCATTTGGTAAATTGTATCCACTTTTTCCTTATTTTTTTTTTTAATTTCAAGATACTTTATTCTTAAAACATGTCACAACACTAAGCTTTTGGCCCATTCTGCCACTGTACAAGCTACAAATGCTTGCTGAGCAGCGGAGGGGTGCTCTTTCATAGCATGTCTGAAAAGTGAATAAAAATCTATATAAAACAAATATTCAGATAGTTTCCATAGGACCACAGACATGTGTGACCCCATCTCCTAATCTTACAGATTGCTACATCTATCCCAACCCTACTCTTACAAAGACTCGTACTCTCTCTCATTTCAAAACAAGCAATAATTAAGTTAAATAGTCCCCCCAAATCCCTTAATTCAAGCTAAACTCACAGTTAACAGCTACAGAATGATATCTACACATTAATACTAGCTGAAGCACAAGTTGCTGGGTGATGTTTCATTCCACTTTCCCAAGCACTGGACACAGGCAAAGTGCAAAGATCCTGCTCTTCTACTTAGCTCTGTGACCTTGAAATATGCTTGCTCTTCCTAGATTTGTTTTCTGAAATGAGAGATTTAGCCTTAATGTACCTTAAGGTAACTTCCAGTTCTCTTATTGTAGGTCCCTGGGCTGGTTTGATGAAAATTGTTAAGCACAGTGTCTTTAATATAGTGAACAGTTAGGATTTTTGATTGATTGTTTATTGAGACAAGATCTCATTTTTTGGCCTAGGCAAGAGTGCAGGGGCCTCGTGTTAGCTCACTGTAACTTCAAACTCTTAGGCTAAATAGATCCTCCTGGCTCAGCCTCCTGGATAGCTGGGATCTTTTTTTGTAGAAACAAGGTTGCTATGCTGCCTGGGCTGGTCTCAAACTTCTGGCCTCAAGCAATCCTCTCTGCTTAGCTTCTTCAAGTGCTAGGATTACAGGTGTGAGGCACCCTGCCCAGTCTAGGTTTTTTAATTTTAAACTGAAAACAGCTTTCAGACTTCCTGATGCCTTAGATCAGGGATCCTGAAACTTTTTAAACAGGGGGCCAGTTCACAGTCCCTCAGATGGTTGGCAGGCCAGACGATAGTTTAAAAAAAAAAGCTATGAATAAATTCCTATGCACACTGCACACATCTTATTTTGAAGTAAAAAAACAAAATGGGAACAATACAATATTTAAAATGAACAAATAAAGTTAAATCAACAAACTTACCAGTATTTCAATAGGTACTATGGGCCCGCTTTTGGCTAATGAGATGGTCAGTGTCTGGTTCCATATTTGTCACTGCTAGTCATAACAAGTGATGCAAGTGTGCATCAGTTACTGTAGATTTGGTTGCAGATTTCAGATGTTTCATTCTGGAAAAAGTCTGTTCACAGACATGAGTGCTGCCAAAGATGGTTGCCATTTTGAGGGCCTGGTCCCTGAGATTAGGATGTGTCTCAGAGAGGCATAGAAATTAGGAAGGCTGCTTGACTTGAATGCATCTTTCAGAGAGTCACAATTCTGCAGTTCAGCCAGTTCCATTTGGTCAATTGTATCCACATTTTTTTCTTTTTCTTTTTATTTCAAGATACTTTATTCTTAAAACAGGTCACAACACTAAGCTTTTGGCTCATTCTGCCACTGTACAAGCTACAAATGCTTGCTGAGTAGCGGAGGGGTGCTCTTTCATAGCATGTCTGAAAAATTAATAAAAATACATATAAAACAGATATTCAAATAGTTTCCATTGGAACACAGATAAGTGTGACCCCATCTCCTAATCTTACATATTGCTGCATCTGTGCCAACCCTACTCTTACAAAGACATTTCAAAACTAGCAAAAACTAAGTTAAATGGTCCCTCCAATCCCTTAATTCAAGCTAAACTCGCAGTTAACAGCTACAGAATGATATCTACACATTAATACTAGCTGAAGCACAAGTTTCTGGGTGACGTTTCATTCCACTTTCCCAAGCACAAGACACAGGCAGAGTGTCAACATCCTGCTCTTCTGCTCCGGTAGGTAGTCGGGGATCTGGATTTGCTGCATGGTTGCCATGTTGGTCCTGACATCACATAGTAGATAGGCGGCTTCTGGAATCCACTGAAAGTAGAAGCAGCAGCTACAATGTACGCACCAATAATTTCAAAGAGCATCCAGTCACCCACATGCATTTCTGGCAGGTCACAGCGCTCAACTATCCAGTCAAGGCCATTGCATGTTGGTCCCCATATGCTGGATGAATAATACTTCTCATCTGGTTTAGGTCTCTTTTGCAGAAGAGGCTTTACATTAGCATGATCATAAAGGATGCAATTAAATGATCCATATCCTCCATCATTGATGTAATATATAAAGGTTTGTTCACTGGACTCATCTTCATCATCAGAGCCTATCTGTTCCTTTAA
>CAUYRH010144432.1:0-18624 GCA_963574655.1 Perodicticus potto
CTCCCCACTTGAAATCTCTCCCTCTACCAGGAGCTTTGGTGTTTTCTGTATTCTTTTCTGTAAATCAATTCTGTCTTACCATGGAGGGGTGGAGGGGGGGAATAATGTAATGAAGAATAATAAAATACATGTATTTAAAAATAATAATGGAACTACTATATGATCCAGCAATCCTATTACTGGGTTTACATCTGAAGGAACTTAAATTAGAATGGTGAGGTGCACCCCCTGTTCACGGCAGCCCTATTTCACCACAGTGGCAAAATGCGGCACTAATCCTAAGTGTCTATCAAAAATGAGTGGAGAAAGAAAATAGGTATTAATATGAATAATACAGCCATAAAAAAGAATAAGAAGCTGTCCTGTGACAACATGGATGAACCTGGAGCACAAGGTGTCAAGTGAAATAAAGCAGACACAGAATGACAACTATGGTGTGGCAGCACTCAGGTGGGATATAAAACACGTTTATTCCCTAGAAGTGGAAACCAGCACGGTGGATGACAGTGTCTGGGGGATTAGAAGGCAGGGAGGGTGTGGGAGGGGTGGTCAATATACAGAACTACAGTAAGAGGAAAACATTCAAGAGATCTATTGCACATCAAGGTGACTGTAGTTAATGATGATATAACATAGTCCTGAAAAGTGTAAAGAGGGGATGTTCGATGTCCTCACCACCGGAATGACAACTAAGAGCGGTAATGCATTATTTAACTAGATTTAACCATTCTACCAGGTATATGTACTTCAAAAATCATGTTTATAAAATTAAAGCCACAGTGTTCCCTGTCAATTTAAAATAAATAAAAAAGAAAATAACATTTCCTGAGGGACAGACAGGAATGGAAATTAAAGGCAAAATATTATTTTGTTATATTAAGAAAAGTGACAGGACCTTGTTCCTCAGTGACACAAGGCATTTTGTTAGAGAGCTGAGGATTGGAGCCGTCCTTTGAGACAGCCGCTCCGTTTAGGATACTTATTGCCTCCTCTGCATTCTACTCCAAAATGTTATCAGAAATGACATCATCAACAAAATGAGAATATAGTCTTCAATGTTGACTATTTTAAGGAACAATTAATTATATGCAAAAGTTCCAATGTGATTATTTCGCAGTATTATTTTAAACAAAGTGACCACATTAGCTATTCTAAACACTGAAAGAGCACATTCTTTACAAAGGATTCAGAAGCAGGTGATTTGTGAGGACTTTATATATAGGTGGTATTAATTTTAAGTATTCTGTGTAATTATCTTTACTAAAATTTTAGCCCTCTTTACATGAGACCTCACATGACCTCATATAATCATCCAATAGATGCTTATTCAATGAATCAGTGAATGAGTTATTGAAATAAAATAATTCAGGTTTCCTAGCTCATTTTATGCACTAGCACACCAGAGGGCTCTCCAAACATGTTTTAATCAGCTGAGTTCTTTTTAGTTAATTTGGTTGTATCATAAATAAATAATTCATGCAATATTTTAACATAAGGAAAAGGTAACCTCTAATATAGCAATAATTGTCAAATAAAACTCTCCAGACTTCATAATTGTGCTCTTTTTCATCTATTTTGGATATAATTTGAATAAAAATACCTGCATATTTAAAATGTCCAAAATTATTATCATCTCTCTGATGGGAACTACTCTACCATTTAAAATCATGTCCAGCTTTTCTCCATCCTTTTTGGTACCTATTTGTATTTTAACGACAACTGTATTGAAAATATTTTTTTTCTTGTTAGGAAATTCTTTAGATTACAGGAAGAATTGTTTTTGGTAGAAGATTAGAACTGAATAACTATCTTGCTCAGAAACCCTCATTATCACTTATCACTGTTTTTTGTCACCTTCAGTATGAAAGTGAATAGACTTTCTATCTCTTGAGGTATAAATATGAATTCAATTGAAAATAAAAATTTACTGATACACTTGACCAAAATATGATTATACAGATTCCATATAATTCTAAATGTAGGAATTATAAGGAAAGGGTAAGAGGTACATTTTTAAAATAAAAATGACTCATGTAAAAGGAAACATCTTGTGTAAGACCGTTGACAGTTACTTGACCTTGACAGGGATTGTTTGGCTCTGCAGAATCTACTTTACGTAGAAATGCCGTGTCTCAAAGAAGAGACCCAGTGTTTCCATTCCCCTAAGTGTTGGCACGTGTATTCAGATTTCTATTTTTAACTTTGTCAGCCATTTTGTACTTCAAAAATACCATGTCTCCGGGCAATTTTTGCTCGTTTGCATTCAGTGTTTCTCATACTGAGGGTCAGGAACTCTAGCCCTGGGGTCAACAAAGATCTCTAAAGTGGCTCAAAGAAACTGTTGATAAAGAATTAAGCGTAGGTAATTAGTGCTGCCCATTCGTAGCAAAGAACCATATGTCAAAATTATCCACAGTTCCCACTTCCAACTCCACTGTTGGAGTCACCATTTTTAGTAACCTCCTCTAACCTCCAAATGACTCATTTTTCACTGAACTTTTCTAACAATGCTCCCCACAATTCTCATACATTTATAGATAGATTCTTCCATTGAAACTCACTTTGGATATTGAAAGGAAAACTTTCATTGTCACCAAACAAGTTTAGTAGTGATTATTTTAATACTTTTTCTGTATTTTGTTTTTTCTTCTGCAGTTTCAGAATCTTGGAATTAGAAGATGCGACGAGGCATTTTAAACAAACGATGTCTTTAAACACAATTTTAGACTCTCATCAGCTGTAGAGTTCTATTACTTTATTCAGATTTCAATACTTATCCAGCTCTTGCTTAGCAATTATATTTCAATATACTTTCATTTCTTTTAGAACACCATAATTATTAAGATGAAATATATGTGTTTTGGAATAGTATTTATTCTGGTAATCAGTTTTATACTATTTTTATGTCTTGATCACATGAAAATAAATCTTCTTTAAATAAATTATTAATTCCATTGCCTGGAAAAGATCAACATCCATTTAAAAATAAATTAAACCAGTAGACAAGAATACTTTAAAATTAAAAACAAATTAAATTAACATCAAAGAAAACATGAAAACTAACAGACTCCATGAAGTCATAGAAGACAATTTTCAGCAGTCATGGAACAGAATAAAAATTATTCTTCCAAACTTTAACTAGTGAAATAACCAGAATTATAACCAACTGCTGCCAATTTTCTCCAAAAGCAAGGTAAAATCAATGTGTTATTATTATACAGCACATATTTAAAGGATCACTAGTTCATTATTACGGCAAACAGACATTTGAATAACAGACTTAGAACATTTTACAGGTTAGCAATAAAGTATATTTAAAATTTATATTCAGATCAAAAGAAAAATATGAAATAGTTAAAATTATAAGGAAAGAAGTAGCACTGGTAATTCTCTTCACATCAGTTGAGATAGGATCAGGAGAAATTGTTAACAATTCCCTTTCAGTGTAAGTGTTCATTTTAATAATTAATTCCATTTGGCTGCACAAGTATATAATATATAGATTGTTGTTTAAGGGGGGGAATTTTAGAGTTAACAATGCAAAACAAGTTGCATTTTATATACATTCATGAATAGTCTGACTCTCTATAGATCTTAAATTTATAACAATTGATATTTTCTTGATATATAGTATAGTTAAAAAATATTGAAATTTATTTCTTCTTCTTCCTCCTGCTCCTGCTCCTCCACCTCGCCCTCTCTCTCCCCTCCCCCTCCCCTTCCCCATTCCCCTCCCCCCCTTCTTCCTTCTTCCTTCTTCTTCCTCATTCTGTTGCCCTGGGTAGAATGCTGTGGCATCATAGCTCACAGCAACTTCAAATTCTTAGGTTCGAAAGCGACATTTATACCTTAAGGAAAAAAAGTAGTAGAGCACAAATAAGATTTGTAATGAAAACTGTTGGATATATAATTGGAATGAAAGGAAACAAAAGAATAATGGAGATCTTCAGCAACTGTGGATGGATGCAGCCAAATTTAAGAATAAACAAAAAGAGTAACTATTAGCTATGAGTAGAAGACCACAAAAGCGAATAACATAATGTGTGACAAGAAAGCTCACTGTTGAAAAGACAATTGGTTTTATATTTGAAAAGGAAAATAGTGTCTCTTTTAAGAGATTGTAAAAGAAAGTTTAACTTGAAAAATAGCTTTTAAAATACTTGTGTTAATAGGTAGTGCCTGTGGCTCAAAGGATTAGGGAGCCGGCTCCATATTGTGGAGGTAGTGGGTTCAAACCCAGCCCCAGCCAAAAGCTGCAAAAAAAAAAAAAAAAAAAAAAAAACTTGTGTTAAATTCCTATTGCTTTGATGAGAAAACATGGAGATTTCTTTAGAGAATTTAGGAGAACAGAGTTTTGAGGAGTCACTTATAAATTCTCTTTCAGGCCAAGAGTAAAACAATTCTTCACAGGTAGGGAAAAGTATTTACATACTAGGAAGGCTTCTCTGCACTTCAACCCTCACTTTCCCCTTTAAATATTTCTTAATTCTCTAATTTAACCATTCATCTGGAATAAATTTATTGGCTATTTCCATGTAAGGTTCTCATCTCTTCCTATCAGTTTTTCTAAAATGTTTCTGTTTTACTCTATGTTATTCTTTACAGTATTGTAATGCCTACATCTCCGTTTTTTGAAATGCTTTGTAAAATTTTCTTGAAATGTGATTACCTATAAAAAAAGTTAATCCTACTAATTGCCCTCCCTCCACCCATCCTCCCTGTATTCTTATGCTATAATTGGGTTTTAGCCTTCATATGAAAGCTATAAATTAGCTCTATATTAGGGCTGAGTACATTGGATACTTTTTCTTCCATTCTTGAGATACTTTGCTAAGAAGAATATGTTCCAGCTCCATATTGCTTAATATTTCAATGCAGCAATCGTCTGATTTCTTTTCTGGATGTATTTATCTTCATTCTTTTTGAGGTTTTTGTTTCTAGTCCTTATCATAAACACTGTTACTGTTATTAAATTTTAAGCCTTTTTAATTCTGTGAAGGCAAAAAGTGGAAACCTAATAAACACATGTATATGTAAAAAGTAAAAATTAAAAAAAATACTTTTCTTTTATCTTAATTTTCTCATTTAGCAAAATCTCATAGAAGTACCTTAAACTCAGCTCAGCGCCTGTGGCTCAACGGGCTAAGGCACCAGCCACGTACACCTGAGCTGGTGGGTTCGAATCCAGCCCGGGCCCGCCAAACAACAATGACGGCTGCAACCAAAAAGAAAAAATGGCTGGGCGTTGTGGCGGGCACCTGTAGTCCCAGCTACTTGGGAGGCAGAGGCAGGAGACTCGCTTAAGCCCAGGAATTGGAGGTTGCTGTGAATTCTGATGCCACGGCTCTCTATTCAGGGTGACAGCTTGAGGCTCTGTCTCAAAAAAAAAAAAAAAAAGAAGTACCTTAAACTCAACTAGAACAGCTCTAATTCAGTGTTTTTCAGCCTTTTTTCAATCTCACAACACATTCGAAACTATAGTTAAACTTTAACAGCACACATAAATTATGTTCATCCAAAAAAAGAGTGAAAAAAAAGAATATACTTGCTGTACTTTGAACTTCTTTAGAAAATAATTTAATTAATGATCTTTAAAAATTTTCATGGGACACTGATTGAAAATCTTTGCCTTAATTCATTCTTTTGTGACTGCATAATAGTCCATGGCATGAACTTGCCATTTATTTAACTGTTACCCTATTAATAAACATTTATTTGGAGTTTTTTTGGCCAATAGGAATAGTGGCCCAATAAATACGTTTGTACATTTAAAAATAATGATAATAATAATAATAAGACTTTTTATCAAGATAGTAACCCCCTGGCCGGACAGTGGCTCATGCCTACAATCCTAGCACTCTGGGAGGCTGAGGTGGCTGGATTGATTGAGGTCAGGAGTTCAAGGCAGGCCTGAGGAAGAGTGAGACCTTTTCTGTACTAAAAATAGAAAAGCTAGCTGGGTGTTGTGGGGGGCACCAGTAGTCCCAGCTGTTTGGGAGGCTGAGACAAGAGAATTGCTCAAGAGTTTGAGGCTGCTGTGAGCTATGACACCATGGCACTCTCTCCAGGGCAACAGAGTGAGACTCTTTCTCAAACAACAAAAACAAACAAGCAAACTAAAAATAGTAACCCCCAAATTGTCAGATAGAAGGACATTCATAGATCACTTAATCTAACTTCAGGACATGGAAAAAAGGTATTCTGGTATTTCGTAAGAACATATTCACTTATAATAAACAAACTGATAAAGTTTCTCCCCCCAAAAAAGAAAAGAAAACATAGGACGTATAAGATGACATACAAAACAAGTGAACAGATTTAAATGAAACACTCGCAATCCAATAATAATAAAGATCTACTGAACAGTAAAAGAGTGAAATTCAAAATGTAGATAACTTCATTCCAGCACGGCTCAGCGCCTGTGGCTCAACGGGCTAAGGCACCAGCCACGTACACCTGAGCTGGTGGGTTCAAAACCAGCCTGGACCCGCCAAACAACAATGACGGCTGCAACCAAAAAATGGACAGGCATTGTGGCAGGCACCTGTAGTCCCAGCTACTTAGGAGGCGGAGGCAGGAGACTCGCTTGAGCCCAGGAATTGGAGGTTGCTGTGAGCTGTGATTTGACAGCACTCAATCCAGGGTGACAGCTGGAGGCTTTGTCTCAAAAAAAAGAAGAAAAAAAGTACATGCTAAGATTTAGATATTGCGTGTTTCAGTTTTATTCTAACAGTTTCATTTAAGAGAATGTACTGGGCGGTGCCTGTGGCTCAGTGAGTAGGGCGCGGCCCCCATAACCCGACCCGGTCAAACTGCAACAAAAAAAATAATAGCTGGGCGTTGTGGCGGGAGCCTGTAGTCCCAGCTACTCGGAAGACTGAGGCAAAAGAATTGCCTAAGCGATCTGGAGTTGGAGGTTGCGGTAAGCTATGTGATGCCACAGCACTCTACCGAGGGCGATAAAGTGAGACTCTGTCTCTACAAAAAATAAAAAATAAAAAATAAAAAATGAAGAGAATGTACTTTCCAAGCCTAGTGGACATGCTAGGCGTGATAGTGCATGCCTTTAATCCTATCAATTTGGGAAGATGAGGCAGGAGGATCACTGAGCCCAGGAATTAGAGATCACTTGGAGGAACATATCCAGACTCTTAGAGAAACAAACCAAGCCCAGTGGGCACAAACCAACATTACACAGAATTTGGCCATTTAGAAATTCCTGGGAGTTCTTAGATTTATATAGCCATGTCAAAAAATTCCAGGAATACTACTTATTCTTAGGGGAAGTTTAATTTTGACTTACATCCTTAATTCATACAGTCCCATTGACAGGTAAGATAGTTGATGATTCAGACACATCCTGACGGTTGCTTTCCAAAAGGTAGCCGTTAAAACTTAAAATAAGATTCATACATAAAAATTTGTAACTCTTCTAAAATCTCTTTATTTTCCCCTCCTCCATGAAAGTAACACACTTCTTCAGTTTATGATTTTACTGAACCTCAAAACAATTCAGCAAGGAGAAGTGAGTAAACCTCTAGTAGTCACTTGTTCCATCCACATACCAGCCTGACTCTGAATACCTTGAACACATCAACAGTGCTTTTTTTTTTTTTCTGCCTTATTGAGTAGCAAGAGTCTCAACTTTTTAACCTTCACAAATCACTTGCCCTCTGAGAACACATTTCTCTATCTGTAAAATAAGGATATTACCACCAACTTCACAGGGTTGTGAGTGAAGATTAAATGAGATAATGCACATAAAGTTTTTCTACACATTACCCTTTGGAGTGTACTTCCCTTCAAGTAGCTTTCTTTTTGATGACCCTGGGGGCCCTATAAGTTGGGTCCTTTAGAGTTTTTTAATTTTAAAACTACCTGGTTTAAGGAACTGGCTTATTAAATCTCTTCAGGTTTCCATCTGCATAATAATTTTTCCAGACTGTATTCCAATTAGTGCAAGAACAAATAAGGGTTATGATAGAATTGTGAAAAAAGTGTATAATCCTGATCACTTTTTCCAGTGCATGTGTTTAATCCTACTTTGTGTTACCATAGAAACCCTCCTGTTAAATGCTGCAGTGGAGAAACATAACCAATAAACAGTTGAAATTTTCCCACATTTTGTTATAGGTATCCCTTTTACAAACACAGTGTTTATATATATAGAACAAACTTCTTAATTTCTGGGTGAGCAGTTATCTTATGTCTGTTTGAGTGTGTGCGCAAGTGCGTGCGCGCTTGGGTGTGCTCTTTTTTTTTGCTAAAAGCCTTGGGCAGTCATTTGTTAGATACTGGTTCCTGAAAATATTAGTGAAAGCACACTTCAAACCCAATCTTTATTATCAGTACCAGCCTATCATTAATCACATAGATCAGTGATTTTCAGCTGGTATGCCAGGAGAGGATCTTAGGTGTGCCGTGAAAAGTATTAAAGATCATGAATTGTTTTCAAAAGACGTTGAAAGCATAGTAATTATATTCTTTTTGATCAACATAATTTAGTGTGCCAAGAAGTATAACTATAGATTCTTGTGTGTCGTGAGATAAAAAAGGTTGAAAACGCTGATACAGATAGCTACTAAATGAAACCTCCTAACTACTTTGTTACTAACGCTTCAAGAAAGGAAAACAATATTGATGTCTGAAATGTTTAATGTTGAAGAGGGAAAATTAAGGAGACTGGCCCATTAAATTGTGGAATAAAATAATATTAGTGAAAAATTTTAAACAGTTTATTGAGTCATACTTATAAGACCGATTAATTTTACTCCTTGGTTAAAGGCACAGTAAGATTCAAGCGAAATTTTACCTCTGAGGTTGGAATACAATTTTTTTTAATGCCTTGTTATATTTCTTTGCTGCCTCTGAATAAATTGTCTATTTCTGTATAATTCTTTGTCAGTCTTTTCAATTAATTTGAAAGTAAGGATAAATTTAAGAAAAGAAAAAAAAGTGCTGGTCTATCTATGTGTAATTTTAGTCTATTCCATTTGAATAAAAATTTACTAATAAACACAACTCTGAAAAAGTTTTTTGGTTTGCCTTATTCCCATTTTCCTCTTAGTTGCTAAACTTCCTCCATGTATAAACTTCTCTCCCAGTATATCTATTAATTATTGCTCTGAACAAATGATTTATTTCACATTAGTAAACAGAAACCATTTCTTTTCCATTTATGGCCATTTTGCTATAGACATTCAAGGTCTAGGTAAGAATTTTAATGTTCTTCTTTTACATTTATTTCATAGATATAATGCTTTTAAATACTACTTTATATATGGTATAAGGTTTACCAGTTTTGTTTTAGGAGTAAAAGAAGCAGCATTCTTAAAATGAAGTTCTTTTAAAAATTCTGAATTTGTATATGTATTTGTTTAAAATACTATGAATAGTAATGGTTTATTGAAATGAAAGCTAATAGCTACCCTATCAGGTCGCAGGCTACTACTAGTTTTTCAAGGTTGAAAAAATGAATTATATAGAAATAATATGCAAAAGACAAAATTTTCATGTAAATTTAGATTGGTATTTTTAATAGTTCCTAAATTTTGTTATTATGCAAGGGAATTCATTTACTAATCATTTCCCTTTTACTCAGTGCCCTCCACCAATACTACAACCACATTAAACTATAGAAGAATGAATAAAGTAGGCCAGGCTCTGTGGCTCACGCCTGTAATCCTAGCACTCTGGGAGGCCGAGGCAGGTGGATTTCCTGAGCTCACAGGTTGGAGACCAGCCTGAGCAAGATTGAGATCCCTGTCTCTAAAAATAGTCAGACATTGTGGTGGGCACCTGTAGTCCCAGCTACTTGGGAGGCTGAGACAAGAGGATCGCTTGAGCCCAACAGTTTGAGGTTACTAATAAGCTGTGATGCCAGAGCACACTACTGAGGGCAACAAGTGAGACTTTGTCTCCAAAAAAAAAAAAAAAAGAATGAATAAAGAACAGCTAAATCACACATTTTCTGAATATTTCTGGTTTTATATCATGGAGACTCTTCTGATTAAAGTACAATACTTCTGCATCATATAAAAATTTTACTTTAATATATTAATCATAATTTCTTAATTCTAAGTATTAAGATTTTCTGGTATTACAGACAAAAACCATAAAAATTCTGTCTGGGTCAATTATGCTTCAAAATATAAGAGTATATATAGACATAACTAGGTTATCCCAACATTTAACCATAATTATATGCTAAGAAAACAGTATGAGGTCACTTGTTGGAGTTTTACTGGGAATATACCAACAACTAAGTATCCCATTAGATTAGATTAGAACCAGGAAGCCTATTTGCTTTCTAAATGATAAATACAGTCTAAGAGCATTTACTTAACTAAGCAAGCTGATTTGAAGCAGCAAAACAGGAAAGACTAATTAATTAAGACCTCTGGCTCCTTGATTCAGCTGTGTTACCTACCTCTTTTACCTTGGGCAAATAGTTTATTCTCTAGGTTTTAGTTTCCTCTATAAAGAAACTGATTTCTGAAATTCCTTTTAGCCACCATAAAGGCTGATGATTAGATTTCATGCTTACATTTGCACTCACCAAGTAGATTAAGAGTCTCAAAAAAGGAGGAAGGAAAAAGGGAAAATGAGACCATTGGGGAAACGAGCCAAGAAATCAGAGAGGCTGTGCAAAGGGATGCTTAGTCACTGTTCTAGAGATTTTTCATGTTAAAAATGTGAAATACATAAAGACTAAGCTGTGCTCTTGACTTTTTTTGCTAATTACAGTCTCCGTTTGTAGCCCAAGAGGCTGATAACTCTGTTGCTAATTGGTGTGAAGGCAGGGGAACCTGTGGTAGGAGGTGGTCAGGGTGGTAGTTTATAAGGATAACTGAAAGCAAATGACCAGAGAATGAGTGGAGGGTTAAAGAGTATAATAACATAAAAAATAGGTTTCAAGTAGTTAGTTCTAACCTCTAGGGGCAGCTTTACTCCTAATTATTGAATAACTGACCCTGTGTTCAAGTTTGTCATAGTGAGAATGACAGCAGTGTTGAACAGTAGAGAGGCTCACATGCCAACAGAAATGGAAGGTGGTAGGATTCCCAAGTTACAAAGAACTGCAGACTGAGAAGAGGGCCAGGTGGGAAGATGGACCATCTGTATTGATGGTGTGGTATTGTCAGAAAAAAAAATTTTTTTTGAGACAGTCTTATTTTGTTGCTCTCAGTAGAGTGCGGTGGTGTCATAGCTCACAGCAACCTCAAACTCTTGGGCTCAAGCGATTCTCTTGTCTCAGCCTCCCCAGTAGCTGGGACTATAGGCACCTGTCACAACACCTGGCTAATTTTTGGAGATGGGGTTTTGTACTTGCTCAGGCTGGTCTCGAATCTGTGAGCTCAGGCAATCCACCAGCCTTGGCCTCCCAGAGTGCTAGGATTAGTGTTGTGAGCCACTGTTCTTGGTATGGTATTATCAGAAATTATAGAATTATGCTTTTCTGTTAGCAGTGAGTTAAAAATTTTTTAAACTATAGAACTAATTAATAAGGAAGATGTTATATAATACACAATTATAGACCTTGCTTCACATAACAGACATTCTGATAGTTTAATTTATTTTGAATTAATCAAATAATTTTAATTTGATTTGCTAAGAATGTGTATAATTTTAAAGGACTATAGAGAACAATGATTCTGTAATTTAATATTTTTGGTAAATACAACACTTACTACATTTGCTAGAAGACATAAAACCTATACATTGTATGAGCTTCAGATATACAAATTTGATCACTAAAAATTCTTAACTGTTATGTGTACTAATGTATTTAACATTATTTTGGAGGTACTAGCCAATGCAATTAAAGAGAAGTTATTATTTGATTAATAACTCTCCTTCCCACTAAGTATATTCTTAAAGACAACCCTTGTGCCAAGCTCAGCACTCATTTATTTGTTGAAATGAATAATAATAGCTACTACTACCAACTACTGGGTTGAATGTCATTTCATTTAATCTCACTTTAGAGTCAGATATTTACTCCAGTTTTATGGATGTGGAATGTGAGGCTCAGAAATCAAGAGATAGCAAATGACACTAGGTTAAGAGGAAGATACGAAGAAGAATCAGAAATAGATTCTATACTTAGTCTACTAAAAGCTGAATACGTGCTTTAAACGAACATAGAAAATGTTAACATTATTCACATATACTTACTGCAGTATTTATGTTTGGTCTGGTATACCAGATCAAACATATTTTAGTGCACTGATGCACCACTATTTTTGTTGGTGTAATGCCCAGCTAGTTGTTAGAATTTCAGATAAAAAGGTCACTCTTAAAAAATTACATAATTTTTAAGAGGAAGATTATAATTAGTAGAGTGTAGCTCTATAGCAGAATAATTATTAATTTAATTCAAAGACTTTTAGAATAAGTAAATCTCAATTTAATGTGAACTATTGACCTTGTCTCCTATTTTACCAAAAATAAATAGAAACAATCCTAAGAGAATTTTTACATGCTCCCACCACCACGTCCCCCAGGCTGTCTAGACCTGTGCCCAGTTATTTTGCCTTCCTGTAATTGCCCATGCTCTTTACAAAGGCTCAGTGATCACTGCTCCAACAGTTCTCCCCTCCCTTCTACATTATCAATGTTTCCCCCCTTTTTTTTTTTTTTTTTTTGAGACAGAGCCTCAAGCTGTCACCCTGGACAGAGTGCCCTGGCATCACAGCTCACAGCAACCTCCAATTCCTGGGCTCAAGCAAGTCTCCTGCCTCTGCCTCCCAAGTAGCTGGGACTACAGGCACCTGCCACAATGCTCGGCCATTTTTTTTTTTTTTTTTTTTTTGGTTGCAGCCGTCACTGTTGTTGGGCGGGCCCGGGCTGGATTTGAACCTGCCAGCTCAGGTGTACGTGGCTGGCGCCTTAGCCCTTTAAGCCACAGGCGCTGAGCCAATGTTTCCCTTTTTTAGGATCTCTTCCCTTAATATAAAAAAATCATTATTTCTTACATCTTAAAAACCACCCTCACTTGACCCCACTTTTTTTTTTTTAATTGTTGGGGATTCATTGAGGGTACAAGAAACCAAGTCACACTGATTGCATTTGTTAAGTAAAGTCCCTCTTACAATCATGTTTTGCCCCCAAAAGGTGTTTGACCCTGCTTTTTAAAGCTATAATTCATGTCTCTTTTCTCCTTTCAAGCAAAATTCCTTGAAATACTCAGTCTTCAACTTCTCTGTTCCTAATTTTTTTAACCCATGTCAGTCAGGCTTTTTTCCTCTCCATCTCAACAAACAGCTCTTGTTAAGGGTGTCAGTGAGCATGTTGCTAAAGCCAGTGGTCAGTTTTCAGTCTTCATGTTCGGTAGCACTTGATGAAGTAGATCATTACGTCCTCATGAAATAATGCATTATTCATTTGGTTTCTCACAAATTACACCATACTTTTCTGCTGTTTCTTATACCTCATCCTTTGCCAGTTGTTCCTCAGTTCCTTGACCTGTAAATGTTGGTGTGTAGTAAGCTTAATTGAGATCACATTCAGGGCTGTATCTTTACCATGTATCTTCAGCAGGATCATGCCTGTTAATTCCAGACATAGGTATTTAGCTGTCTACTCAGCGTATCCATCTGTGTCTTAAAGACATCTTAAACTTAACTGTCCACAACCAAAACCTTTTTTCTTCCCCCTGCGCAAACTTGAGCTCCCTTTTTAGTTAAAATCAATTTCATTCTTTCATGAGGCTCAAAATTGACATCTTTCTTTCACAGTCCATGTGCAAAAAATGAGAAAATTTTGTGGACACTTCTTCAGAATATAACCAGAATTTTCCCACTTGTCACCACTCTGTTGCTTCTACTCTGGACCAAGCCAAATTAATCTCTTGTCTGGATTACTGCAGTAGCCTCCCCAAAAGGTCTTCCTTACCCTTAGTTAATTTCTGTCACCATAGAAGCCAGAGTGACCTATTTAAAAACCTGTGTCAGGTTATCTCATGTTTTTGCTTAAAACTCTCTGATTTATTTCCATCTCACTCTGTGCTAAGTCCAAGGTCCTTAAGATGGAAGATAAGGGATATATGATTGGCATTCTGGCCTCTACGCTTCAGAGATAGCTTGCTTATGCAGTTGCTTCCTGCTCTGCCTGGATTACATCAAGCATAGGCAGGGCCAGGGTCTTAAATGTTTTAACTGAACTTGTAACTGTACTTATTCTCAAGGTATGCAAAAGTGCTAGGGGTGTGGACAGTTTATCCAAAGTAATAGGCAAGAATGCTGAATAAAAGCACATGATCGTTTGAGGTAAAAATAGAGTTGGAGAATGAGGAATTTTCTTCTGATTGCTTCTCTTTTAGTGAATTAGGAAGCAAGGTTATTTATTAGCTGAGAGTGAGATGGGTAGCAGGTGGTATAAATTTAAAATAGAAGATATGAGATAGTTAGCTAGGATAGTGGAATAATGAATGGATTTGGGCTAAGTAGAATTAACATCTTTGTAAGTTAATAGACACGAATTCCAAATTATGATCAGTCAGCAAGGTTTTTCCTTTTTCCAACTTTCTTCAGCATGAGGAAGGGTTAGTGAAAAACTGAATATAAAATCAGGGTTGAAATATGGCAAAGCACAGCCATACAAAAAGATGGGACTTTTGGATGGAGTTGAAACACATTCTTCTCAGTAAGGTATCACAAGACTGGAAAACCAAGTATCCAATGTACTCAATGCTAATGTGAAGACAGTAGATGAACTAACATATGCTCACACAAGAGAAAACTCAGTTCAAATTGGGGGGAGGGGAAGGAGAAGAGGGTAGAGGACTGGTGTACTCCCACCTAATGGACACAATGTAAGGGTATATGGCACACCTCCTGGGTGGGGGACACAACTACACAGGGACTCTGCATAACACATGCAAACGTAACCTAATTGTTTGTACCCTCATATTAATCTGAGATTAAAATTGGCAAAGCAAGAGAGGTGAAGGACAGTGGGTGTATTTTCAGAAAGAGATTATAATGATGGCTCATGGAATCCAAGCTATGTAAAGGTGGAAATAAAGATTGGGAACGGGAGAGGGACATAAAAAAAATCATTATTTCTTACATCTTTAAAACCACCCTCCCTTGACCCCACTTTTTAAAGCTATAATCCGTGTCTCTTCTCTCTTTTCAAGCAAAATTCCTTGAAATACTCAGTCTTCAACTTCTCTCTTCCTAATTTTTTTAACTGTAGGGGGTCAAAAAATTATTAGACTTCGTGTATTGGAGGGAGTTAAATGACAAGGCTGGCCATTTAAGAATGAGATTCTTGAAATTTATTGGAGGGGAGTAGGATAGGAGCATATTGTGGTTATTATTAATGACAGTGGAGATGATCTTGGGACTAGGTTGCTGAGGTGTGGAGGTGAAAGTCATAGAGAAGCAAAAAAAGCAGTAGGGTCATTCATTGATTTGGATAGATTTTTGGAGTCCTTAAAAGTTTAAGTTAAAATTTAATAAAAATTTTAAACGAAAATATATTAAGTCAGTTTCCCAAATGATACAAGTTTTCACCAGTCTTTTAAAAAACAAAATAACACCATGAGAAAACAAATAAAAATAATTGTTTTTTCTTACTTTTTAAAAACTTTATAGTATTTCTCAGTTTACTTTGGGGGTAAATATTGTTGATCCTGGATTGTAGTTGTTTCTTAGCTCCATGAGAAGCCAAGAAAGGAACAAAAAGTTTCTGTGGTTCATATGAATTAAAGCTGGAGAAAAGTCAGTTGTGTTGTGTTAGATTTAAAACGTTTTTTGGTATTCAGAAATGCTGAAGAAACTTTGGCAGAAAATCAGATCCACAGAGTAAGCCCAAAGTAGGACAGAAAGGCATTATTCTGCTTTTTAGTCAAGAAAATCTTTTTAAACAGTGGTGACCCTTGGTGCTCTACCAAAAGTACTTAATTGGGACATCATTTGGATGCAAGGCTGTATCAAAGTAATTAGAAAAACAAGTCTTGAATATTAAATAGTGACTTCTAAAACAGTTATAACATTTTGTGATACATAAAAGTTACTTTAAATTGCATTAAAGATGTCATGTAGCTAAAAGGAAGAAGGTTGAGTAAGTGTAATATTTATTGCTGCAAATTGCTACACAGTATAACCTTCAAGTAACTTATAATTTGTTTGAGTTATGCTGCCTAGTGTAGATATTACATTGGTGCTAATGCCAGCTTTAATTTAAAGTTGTGTTCCCTAGTAAACAAGATAAAATAACAAAACCTTTTACAACATTAAGAAAGAAAACTTGAAGGAAACAAAGTAAGAGCTTTCTTGAGTTTAAATAAGATTTAAGTTTAGGACACACCAGTGATAATAGGGATTCATTTCACAGAAGGTATGGTAAGAATGAATGTGTAAGGAAAGGAAATGAGAGCATAATAAAGACAAGGAAATGAAAAAGTTGGACTGAGCTAGTAATCTAGAGTAAATCCATGGGAATAGAAGCAGTTCTAAAGGTAGAATAGGGAAGTGATGATAAATTGCCTGTTTGATGACTTTATATTCTTTAGGTTTTTTTTTTTTTTTTTTTTGAGACCGAGCCTCACTTTGTCACCCTCGGCAGAGTGCTGTAGCGTCACAGCTCACAGCAACCTCCAGCTCTTGGGCTTAGGCGATTCTCTTGCCTCAGCCTCCCGAGTAGCTAGGACTACAGGCATCCGCTACAACGCCTGAATATTTTTTGTTGCAGTTTGGCTGGGGCTGGGTTTGCACCTGCCCCCCTTGGTATATGGGGCCATTGCCCTACTCACTGAGCCACAGGTGTCACCCTGTATTCTTCAGTTTTAATTCATAGATAGCAGTCTCTCTCACTTTTTCTCCTTTATGAGAGGGACCCACTTCCAATTCTCTTTGGAAATGCTCTAAACTCTCTTTGTTCTTCCTAAATAACATCTCCCTTTGTTACTCTGAAACTTGTGGAGGTCACTTTTGCTTTCTATCTACACTGCCTATGCCACTTCAAAAAACAAAACAAAACAAAATGTAATTCATAGATAGCTTTAGAATGCTGCTTGTTATATTTGTCTTGATCTTTCCTATCCCCTTTTCCAAAGTGTTTGCTGGCAGAGGTAGGGACATGTATTTTTAAGGCTTTGAAATGAAAGAGTCTGAAGGGAAATCTAGGGAAACCTTTGGAAATCTAAGACTTTGATTCTTAAATTTTAAGAACTTTCTACTTTATATTGTGGTAGCTAAATCTTTCCTCACTTTCAACCATCTTTTCTCATGATTATGGGGTTGTTTTGATCACTAATGGTATGACCAGTAAAGAAAGGCCAAATAGTTGTTGCTCTGAAAGGCTGAAGTAGAGATTGGATGTGCCTTCCATTGGTGAGTTTTCAAATGCATGGAGGTTGCAAAAGAATCTCTCATGGTTTTTAAAATCTTGTCCATCCAAGTGCTTGAGGCTGGAGGTTGTGGCACTTGCAGGTTGAAAGTTTGAGTTTGGAGCTCGAGCCAGGGTGATCCAGGTTGTTTGCAACAACTGTCTGGGGAAGAAGGTCCACGTTAAATGCAACACCAGTGACACCATTGGGGACCTTAAGAAGCTGATTGCAGACCAAACTGGCACCTGTTGGAACAAGATTGACCTTAAGAAGTGTTACATGATTTTTCAGGACCACGTGTCTCTAGGGGACTATGAAATCCATGATGGGATGAACTTGGAGCTTTATTAGCAATAGAGCAGACAGACTTCCTTCCCCTGCTCTACCATTCATTCCTCCCATACTGGAATGGACGCTTTTTTCTTACAAACTCACATTATACAGGAGTCACCATCGGCCAGGAGGGAATATGCCCAAGTTTTATCGTGACTACTGTGATACATATCTCACCCATGACTCAATCTGTAAGAAAGACACACTGCAGAGGGAGGAAGCACAAAGAGAATGGGAGGGACTATCAGAAATAGATGGAAGATCAGGCCCAGAGCCTGATTGACAAATCAACAGTTGCATTTCAGTAAGGAAAAATACCTCCTATTCCTTTGTCTGCTCCTCCTCCTGCAGGGGTGATGATTCCACCTCTCCCCAATCTTCCAGGTCCTCCTCATCCTGGTATGATGCCGGCACCCCACATGTGGGGCCCTCCCATGATGCTGATGATGGGTTCTCCTCCTCCTGGGATGATGCCAGTGGGACCTGCTCCTGGAATGAGGCCACCCATGAGAGGTCACATGCCAATGATGCCTGTGCACCCAATGATGACACCTTGTGCTGGTCCCATGTTGGTGCCCGCTGGTCCTGGAATGACTTGACCAGACAGATAAGGGTAGAGGGGAGTTTTCTTTATGTCGATTTCACATTACTTGTTCTGTTTCACCAGGAGATGGTGGTGCTGTGACTCTGGATGTTTTCTTAATAGCATGGTAAGGAAGACTTGCTCTTCCTTTCTGTCAAAGACAGAATAGTTTTGAAGGGAAGAAGTAAACTCCAAAAAGGGGCAGTTTTCATTTGTATTGTGAAATGTGAAAATAAAACTGTTAAGTATTTTAGTTAAAAAATACAATAGAACCAAACTCACTTTAATGTGGAAGTCACTGGAAGTGAGGCTGTGCAAGTAGTGAAACCTCCTGGGTGGCACCCTGCTGGGTGCTATAGGCTGGTGGGCT
>CAUYRH010144433.1:0-17405 GCA_963574655.1 Perodicticus potto
TTTTTGAGACAGAGCCTCAAGCTGTCACCCTGGATAGAGTGCCGTGGCATTACAGCTCACAGCAACCTCGAATTCCTGGGCTCAAGCGAGTCTCCTGCCTCCGCCTCCCAAGTAGCTGGGACTACAGGCGCACGCCACAACACCCGGCCATTTTTCGGTTGCAGCCGTCATTGTTGTTTGGTGGGCCCGGGCTGGATTCGAACCCGCCAGGTCAGGTGTACGTGGCTGGCACCTTAGCCCGTTGAGCCACAGGCGCCGAGCCTTTTTTTTTTTTTTTTTTTTTTTTATAAACAGAGTCTCACTTTATCACCCTCGGTGAAGTGCCGTGGCATCACACAGCTCACAGCAACCTCCAACTCCTGGGCTTAGGTGATTCTCTTGCCTCAGCCTCCCGAGTAGCTGGACTACAGGCGCCCACCACAGCGTCGGGCTATTTTTCTGTTTTGTAGTTCGGCCGAGGCCAGGTTTGAACCCGCCACCTTCTATATACGGGGCCAGCGCCCTACTCGATGAGCCACAGGTGCCGCCCAAGATTCAGTCTCTTTAGTGTAAGGAGTTTTCAGTAGTTCTCATCAGACTGTCACAGGGATGTATGACCCAGTGTGTTTCAGGATCCCAGCTTATTGTCTTACTCTTCCCACCTAACAGATGAGACGACTTATGCCAGAGCTGATTAACAACTCACTGCTGTTCTTTAGGCTCTGGCTAACAAAATGTCATGTGACATTGCTGGTTCTGAGATCTACCTTCCTCTTCTCTGGCCAGGTAACTGCTTGAGGCCATGGGTGTGCTCCTCACATACAAGTATGTACCAGGTCCTAAGTGGACGTAGAGACAGATGGCAGTGGACAGACAAATACACAGTCCCTGCCTCAATGTGGTGGGACAGGAGACATTGAACAGATTATTGTAAGGTCATGCCTCCAGGAGAAAGACAACCTGAATATTCCTTTTTGGGCCTAACACATCAACAGTGAGATCTTAGCTTTGGGGTTGTTTGCCAGCTGGAGTGTAGGGCGTTGCACAGTGGATGTGCCTCATACATCACTAAATGGTGTGACCTAGAGCCAGTCTTTTTTCTTTTCTGGAGATATAGGTGCACTGGGTGGGCAGAGCCCCGCAGGGATTTTTCTCCAGGCATTGAGTTGGCAGTAGCAGATCCAGGCCTAGAGCTTGGTTGGTAGCCTGGATGCCACTGATGGCAAGCAAAGTGACACAGTTAGGGTGAGAACATTGTTGGAGATCATGGTCTCTGCTACCAATTTGTGTGACCTTGGAGTAGTAGTTTTCCTTTTTGAACCCTGGTGTATCTGCTTTGTGAAGTGTGACAAGCTAGTCTCTAAGAGCCTAGTGGCCCTCCCCTTCCTCCTGAGTTTTTTTTTTTTTTATAGAGACAGAGTCTCACTTTATCACCCTCGGTAGAGTGCCGTGGCGTCACACAGCTCACAGCAACCTCCAACTCCTGGGCTTAGGCGATTCTCTTTTGCCTCAGCCTCCCGAGTAGCTGGGACTACAGGTTCCTCCTGTTTTTGAGGTGTTGTTCTAAATTGCCTAGTTGTGTCCAGACTTTGTTGTAGTTCCGCTGGCCAAAAAATCCCTCCCCTGAACTTTTCTTGTTATCCCAGTTGACCGGCCCTTAAGTTCAAAAGTACATGTCCTGGCTAGTGAGGTCTGCACCCTGTAGTGCCCCCACCCCTTTCCTTGCAGACAATCTCTGCAGATTACTGCAATCAGAGAGGACTCTACAGCAGCAGGGAGACAGGCCTGGGTCCCCTTCCATCTCCTCTGTCAGCAGCTTTGTGACCTTGACTTGGCCTCTTTTTTTTTTGAAGACAGAATCACTGTGTCGCCCTTGGTAGAGTGCCGTGGTGTCACAGCTCAGTCTCCCAAGTAGCTGGGACTACAGGCGCCTACCACCACGCCTGGCTATTTTTTGTTGTTGTTGTTGCAGTTGTCATTGATGTTTAGCAGGCCCAGGCCAGGTTCAGGTTCGAACCCACCAGCCTCAGTGTTTGTGGCCGGCATGGTAACCACTGTGCTATGGGTGCTGAGCTAATTTGGCCTCGTAAGTGTGTTTCTCAGGTACCATATGGGTAATGCCCAGCCCCACCTTCCACCGGGGCTTTTGATGAGGGACGCATAGAGAGCAGCTATGAAGTTAGCCTGCCAGCATCCTGGCACTATCTGAATATAAAGATTCACTGGTGTTTTTACATTGTGAAAAGGATGCCAGTTTGAGCCTAAAGAAGGTCCCTCAGCAAAGAGGCACTGGTTGAGGTGAGCTTTTCTTGAAGTGTGTGGTGAACAGGGTCAAGTCAAAAGGACATTGACAACATTAAGATTGTTTTTAGTGTTATAACACATGGCCAGGTTCTACCAGAAGGATTTCTTGTCCTGCCTCCTTCTCCCACCAACCTCCTGATACTTTCAGTACTCAGAAGCACTTAGACCAAGCAGTGAGAGAAAGGGGGAGAAAGTTAAGAAGAGGCTAGGCATGGTGGCTCATGCCAGTGGTCCCAGCTACTTGGGAGGCTGAGGCAGAAGCATTGTTCAAGGCCAGGAGTGCAAGAACAGCCTGGGCAACATAGGGAAACCCTGTCTCTAAAGGAATAAAAGGGAAGAATCACCTAGGATCCTTTTCTTTTTTTCCTTTTTTTTTTTTTTTTTTCAAAGATAGTCTCACTTTGTGGCCCTGGATAGATTGCCATGGCATCATAGGTCATAGCAATCTCAAACTCTTGGGCTCAAGTGATCCTATTGCCTCAGCCTCCCAAGTAGCTGGGACTACAGGCACCCACCACAACGCCTGGCTATTTTGAGAAACGAGGTCTCTCTCTTGGTTAGGCTGGTCTCGAACTCCTGAGCTCAAGGAATCCACCTGCCTTGGCTGGGATTATAGGCATGAGCCACCATGCCTGTCCTCAGATTTTGGCTTTGACAACCCCATCTCCTGCCTCCATCCAGGAAGATGGGGTGAGACTCAGCTCTTCTGTAAAGGTGCTGCCACTCAAGTACCTAATTAGGCACCTATGGAGAGACCTGTGCCCTCTTATGCCGAGTGCACATCTGGAATGGGACACACACATGCTTCTTGTGTTTTCTAATACATTCTTTTGTCCTCCCTACAGTACTTAACTTTTAAAAGTAAACTTTTGATTTAAATATAACACTAAAGTATTTTAAAATTCAAGGCCATAGAGAATGTCCTTCAGGTTGAACACTTCAAATAAATCTTGGAGGCTGGGTATGGTGGCTCCTGTCTGTAATCCTAGCACTTCGGGAAGCTGAGGTTAGAGGATCATTTGAGCCTAGGAGTTCAAGACCAGCCTGAGCACTATAACATAGCAAAAAGAAAAATTAGCTTAGGGCGGTGCCCGTAGCTCAGTGGGTTCAGCACCAGCCACATATACTGTGGCTGATGGGTTCAAACCCAACCCAGGCCAGCTAAAGCAACAATGACAACTGCAACAACAAAATAGCCAGGCATTGTGGTGGGCTCTTATAGTCCCAGCTACTTGGGGGGCTGAGGCAAGAGAATTGCTTAAGCCCAAGAGTTGAGGGTGATGTAGAGACTCTATTTCAAAAAAAAAAAAAAATTAGCCTAACGTGGTGGCAGGTGCCTGTAGTCCCAGCTCCATTGGAGGCTAAGGCAGGAGGATCTCTTGAGCCCAAGAGTTTTTTGTTGGTATTGTTTTTGTTTTGAGACAGTCACACTTTGTCGCCCTGGGTAGAGTGCTGTGGCGTCACAGCTCACAGCAACCTCAGACTCCTGGGATTAAGCGATTCTCTTGCTTCAGCCTCCCAAGTAGCTGGGACTACAGGCACCCACAACACCCTGCTATTTTTTTGTTGTTGTTGCAATTGTTGTTTTAGCTGGCCCAGGCTGGGTTCAAACCCGCCAGTCTTGGTATATGTGGCCAGCGCCCTAACCGCTGACCTACGGGCACCGCTGAAACCGAAGAGTTTGAGACTGTTACGAGCTGTGATGAAAACACTGCACTCCAGTCTGCACAGCAGAATGAGACTCTTGTCTCTTTTTTTTTTTTAGTGTCTTAGATTCAGAGAAATGACTCTGATCATCGCTCTACATAGTTAGCTCCCGTGGGTTTTTAGACGTTTGGGTAGGGGTAGATTCATTGAGGTACAAAGAATTAGGTTACACTGATTGCATTTGTTAGGTAAAGTCCCTCTTTTAATTGTATCTCGCCCCCAAGAGGTGGGCCATACACCATGACCCCCATCCTCCTCCCTCTTCCCCACTCCCCTTTTGTAGTCATTTTTAACAGAAAAAATGTTGGTAAAATGCTGCTTTTATCAAGTCATACTCTCAAATCTAAAAATTCACCTGGCTTGGTGAAGGAGGGCTCCCTGAGCTATGTCCATGCCTCTCTGCATCCTCCCCTTCTACTGATGTTTACAAGTCAGCCTGGCCCCGGGTGCTGATTTTGTGTCTTGCCATGAGCTCTTTAACTGTGTGGTGTCACTTAGTGAAGGGGGCACTGTCATCAGTTCCTTTTACAGACAAGGAGACTGACACTGTGTCATTTGCCTAAGGTCACACAGCTGGTTGGTGTTGGAGACAGGATTTGTACTCAAGACCATCTGAGTTATAGTTTGGGCTCTGAACTACCCTAAGACCTTCTTCCCTGCCCTCCCCATCACTGATATCCTGTCTGTCCTTCCAAGTCTAGCTCATGTCAAGCTCCTCATGTGACTCCTTCAGCTGTGAACTTCTAGGCTCATCACCTGCTGTAGAGGTTCTTAACCAGGAGATCGTGGGTTTCCTAATTACGTAGTTAGGGGATCCATGAGCCCCCAGGAGTCACAAGCAGGATTGAACACTTGCATATAGGCAGGAGAGAAGATCCAGAGGATCTATCTCAAAAGAGCCCATGTCCCCAAACCAGTTAGCAGCCATCCTGGGGAACCCTATCCACCCGCACCAATAATCACCAGTTGTAAGACTACTGCCATCTCCTTGGTGAGACCTAAAATCCAAAATGGGGATATCATCCCATGTACGGAGAAATCTGTCTTGGCCAGCTGTGATTCCAGGTGGGCTCTGGAACATTCTGCCTCACTGGCCTGGGCTGCGTCTCCCAGCCAAGGCAGGCCAGACCCACTGAGGGAAGGGAAGGCGAGACTTAGGGCCACAGGCCCTGCAGGCAGCAGGGCATGTTGGATTCTCAGCTCTGAGATTGCTCAGGCGTCAGATTCCTCCTCCTCTCCAAATGGGGTGACAACAGTGCCTGCTGCCTCTTAGGCTTACGGACACTTAACTGAACGGGGCCTGACCTGGGTTGCATGCTTCATTCAGGGCAGGTGTCTTCACTCTCCCAGGACATTAGGATTCCGTGATGGGCAAAGTCTGGGCAACCGAGGAAGGAGGTCCACAGTGCTTTTCATGAAGTGTGCTAAGAATTTCCCCACTGTTTCCCTCAGCTCCTTCTTACAGGGAGGTGTATGGAGGGTCCCTGTGTCTCTAGGAAAAGGACAGAGTCCTGGTCTCATGACAGACTCCCTCCCTCAAAGCCTATTGGTGTGGGTGGGTGGCAGTATCTGGCCGTCTGGTCAGGAAGCAAGCAAGCTCTGAGTAGGGATGCCTGTCTCCAGGAGCAACCAGATGAGCAAAGAATGGTGTTCTTTATGGTACAGTCTCTTGGGATTATTCCATCTTGTGTGGTGGGAGCTAGGAAGTCCCAAGCACACAGTGCTGCCCCTTCAGTGGGGGCCTCGAACACAGAAGTGGTCCTGGCCCCTGGGCCCATGCCACTGCCAGGTGTGCCAGCCTAGAGCACCAGCACTGGCGGAAAGAGTGGGATTGACCTCACCTGACAGCCCTGGGATGCCCTCAGAGAAGGCCCACCTCAGAGCACCCCTCAAGTGGGCCTTCAGCCCACTGCGTCACCAGTTGCCCATTGTCTGCTTAGAGCTACAGAAAACTCACCAGCCCCAACTTTTGGTTTTCTCTCTCCTTAGAAATCAACGACCGGGAGCAGAAGTTACATGCTCTTAAGGAGGTATTAAAGAAATTTCCAAAGGAAAATCACGAAGTCTTCAAATATGTCATCTCTCACCTTAACAAGTAGGTTGCAGGGCTATCTGATTGGTTTTTCTTTCTAAAAATTGACCACTAGGTAACCGGGTGTTGTGGCGGGCGCCTGTGGTCTCAGCTACTCGGGAGGCTGAGGCAAGAGAATCACCTAAGCCCAGGAGTTGGAGGTTGCTGTGAGCTATGTGATGCCACGGCACTCTGTCAAGGGCAAAAAAAGTGAGACTCTGTCTCTACAAAAAAAAATAATAATAAGTAAATAAAAATTGACCACTAGGGTTGGTCAAGAGTAGAAGGCGGCAGAGCAAGGCTCCATTCTCAGGCTGGCAGCAGGGACAGGCCCGGCCTGCAGTGGGTTAGAGGTCTGTCTGGGGTATTGATTGGCAGCCTCAGGACGCACAGCTGTCTCACTCTATAAGGAGTATCTCCCTTCATCCTCAGGCTTCCAGCCTGGTTCTGTCTGAAAGAGGCCCCCATGGCCCAAGTGTGCCCAATACCAGACAGCCCACTCAGCTTCAGCTGGGGTAGAACATTTTGTAGCGCCTGTGACTCCCCACCTCAAGCTAGCAGAGAGGGCAGAGCCTCTGGTTGGTGCTAATGCCCCCAGAAATCTGCTCCTAAATCATAAAACCTAAGAGCCTCCCAGAGTCCTCTGTCATTCATATCTCTAGCTGGTGTGTAATAGGATATTCTGCCGAGCGAGGGGTACCCTGGGAAGGACCAGCCTCAGTCCAGCAAGTGCTGGCCCCTGCAGCCAGGAACCCCTTTTAACTGGTGCCCAAAGTTAGTTATGCACAGAGCACATTTGTTGACAAAGTGGTATTTTATGGAAGACTGCCTTGGGATACACACAGACTTTCCCTCTTTGCATAGCCAGAGCGTTGTCTCCCTTGCTGGTTGTTGAGTGATTGAGTCCCTGAGGCAGTCCCTCTACCCACAGGGTCTGTGAGGGCCTCCAGGCAGCTCCCTGGGGGGTTTGCCACACACAGTCACATGGGCAGAGAGGAGAGGGCACAAAGGGCTTAGCCTCAACTGCTAGTTCAGGGCAGGGCCCAGAGAGCTATGTGTGACCCTTCCCTTCTCACAGCTGTGCCCAGGTTCTCAAGCAGAGGGCAAGCAGGCAGGCAGGATGAACAGCCTGGGTGACAAAGGCTGTGAGCACTATGGACCAGGGTCCCACACTGCTCTGACCATGAGTTTGGTGTCACCTGCAGAGTCAGCCACAACAACAAGGTGAATCTCATGACCAGCGAGAATCTCTCCATCTGCTTCTGGCCCACCTTGATGAGACCTGATTTCAGCACCATGGACGCCCTCACAGCCACGCGGACCTATCAGACAATCATTGAGCTCTTCATCCAGCAGTGCCCCTTCTTCTTCTACAACCGACCCATCAGTGAGCCTCCCGGCACCATGCCCAGCTCCCCCTCAGCCATGGCTTCTACTGTCCCCTTCCTCACCTCCACACCTGTCACAAATCAGCCATCACCCCCCCAGTCACCTCCACCCACCCCCCAGTCCCCTATGCAGCCATTGCTCCCCTCCCAGCTTCAAGCTGAGCACACGCTGTGAACCACTAAGGCCTGGGGCGACAGGAGAACCAGTCTTCTCTCTGATGGGGTAGCATTTGGCCTTGAACATAACCAAGTCCACTGGGGCAGGGACAGGGGCAGGGGCAAGTGTACCTCTCCCCATCACCTTCCCAAGACCTCAGTGGTAGCTCCAGCCAATGGTCTGCCATAGGCTGGGCTATCAGGCACCCTGGCCCAGTGCTGCACACATGGGGCTGGCTGTAGGCTGTAGCCATGGGGCCTGCCTTTTGACTTGGACCCCCTTTGAGGACTGAACTAGTGAGGCAGCAGCTCTAGTGCCCCTTCAGGCGCTCCCTGCTCCTGGGACCACCTGCCCACCTGTCTGTGCACACCAGCCTCAGGGCATCACATGCGCCACCACCACCCCCACACCCCAGCTTGTATAGAGCCCATTACTGGGACAGTGCCCTGGCCTCTGCCAGGGGAGGAGGATATTCTGGGATTCAGGCCTGCCCCAGGGCAGGGCCAGCAGTCCCTGAAGAGAACACTTCCATTTATTTCGCCTGTGTCTCCTGCACACGCACCCGCATGGTAGCAAGTACACCTGGCTGGCAGCCTCCTTATAAACGGTGGCCACAGCTCTGCCCACCCCAAGGTACATGCTGAGAGCATCTGCCCAGCAGATCAGGAGGATGGCTTCATGCCTAGACCTAATGTGACTTCCCTCCCCATCCCCAACCTCTCCTCTGTCCCCCAAAACCTCACTGGCTTCCAGATACATTCTCTTTAAAACAAAGGAACACTGGAAGAAAAATGGAAAAAACCCTCCGATAATTAAAAAGAAAGGAATCACAGAATGAAAACTACAGACCTCAAGATTTCATTCTCCTCGTACCTCTGCTGGGAGGCAGATAGGTGGAGATGACCCTTGTCTTTGTGACAGCAAAACCAGGATACCTGGGGCTGTGGCCTGAGAGCTTTGTGAGGTCCTATTTAGATCTTGTCACCAGATCCCCCTTTGTCCAAGAAGACCATTGGAGCCCTTCATGGGGAGAGCTGAGAAGACAGGCAGACCAGCCAGCTCCTGGGCCACCCTGGGACACAGTGCACTGCTGTGGAAACACTACTCTGTGTGTGTGTTTGTGTGTGCGCCCCTGAGTCGGGGGGAGGGTGGGGATAGGTGGGGAGTGCCAGGTGCACTCGGAGTGTGGGTTTGTGTGTTTGGTGTTGAAGTGGAATCCTTGCATCCCAGCTGTGGAAATTCGCCAGCAGGGGCACTTATGGGATGCAGGCCACATGTGGGGCACTTTGAAGGAATGATGGCCGACAGGGCCCTTATAGGGGCGTCCTTCCAGGTCTTGCCTGTCTACCACCCTGGCCCAGTCTTTCCACTCACCCTAGGAGAGCTATCCTGACACCCCATCTCTGCTGCCTTGCCAGGCTGGGACAAACAGTGTCTGTCCCCACTCTCAACATTTTCACCCTCTTGGCTGGGCAGTGACCTCTACAGCCAAGAACCCTGACACTAAGTCACCCTGGGCACAAGCCGGCGGGTGGAGGGAGGACAAGAGGGCCCCACGCCACACAGTCCTCGGGGCTTGTTGCACTTTAAGAAACAGCATCTGTGGTATGTTCTGAGGGCCTGGCGGGAGCAGGAGATGCCTCCAGACAGGCTCTAGTTGCTCCTGCACAGATGTCTCCCTCTGGTAGTTGGAGGGTGGTGTGGGTCCTTTGCACATCTTTCTCTGGAGAGCTGCTGTCTTCTTGTCTCTAGTTCTAGATGAAAATGAAGGGGTATAGAAACATTAAACTACCCTCGCCCAGATTACCACCTCTGTAAGAACACAGAGAACAAACGCAAGGTGCAGATATTTTATGACATGTAAGATAGTGAAGAAATTTTCTCTTCCGGGGAGCTGTACCTGGTGCTGCAGGCCCAGGGTTGGCTGGAAAGTGGTATCTGTGTTTATTAGTGACTGAGGTTGGCAGACACTTTCTCTGGTTCTCAAACCACCCCAGCCCTGGCCGCCAAGCAGATGAAGAAATCCTCCATTTCATTAACCTTTCTGCCTTTCTCTAGGTTACCCTTATCCAGTCAGCTCTAAAATGAATGAGGGGTGCCCTGGGGCCATCCCTGTGTGAACAAAGGAAAAAGTAGCCCAGTCCCCTCACTGCCTGGTCTGATACTGCCACATCCTGTGTGCTGGCACTCCGGGCCCTGCCCCCAGGCTGACTGACCCGTCACTGACTGCACGGACGTGTGTATGTTATCAGCAATTTCTCCAGGTGGGTGGGGACAGCTCAGTGAGGGGACACCTGTGCTTTGCATCTTACCCCTGCAAAAGTACCTGAAGACCAGGCCTGGGGGAGCCCCCAGCACAACAACACCCCTGTCAGCCAGTGTAGATGGTACCAGGGCTGCCACACACACCAGCTTGCCTGTTCCAGGCCCACCAGGGCCCTAGAGTTAGGCAGGTGGGGACTAGGGTGGCTTATACGCACTAGGAAGCCACAGTGCCCAGAAGCTCCAGGGGTTCTAATTTCTGTTTCCTCTGCTGACTGTTTCGCTCCCATTTTCTGCTGCAGGCTGAGAGACAGGAGGATATCTTGGTCATTTCTGAGTTGGCACTACCAGTAGTGGGCAGGGCTTCAGCTTCCAGTCAGGGCAGCACACAGACCAAATGGGCACTTTGGACCTTCACAGAGAGTGCCTGGGGGCTGGATGGGACATGCTAGCCTTAAACAGAATGATGCCCACCCTTCACTTCATCCAGGGCTTGAAACTCTGGAAAGTAGTTTCACAGCTGAGCCGCACACAGCTCTGAGACGTGGGGTGGTGGGTGCTGGCCTTGTCCAGAATGGGTAAGCAGGTGCATAGACACCACATTTGGTAGAACTGAGTGGCTCCTAACGGTGAGCTTAAGACTAACTGGATCTGGCTCTGACAATCCTATGGTTACACAGGACAGGGGAGCCAGGTTTAGGTGACGTGGCTTGTGGATGCGCATGGGATTCTTGGCTGTGTAGAACACTGGATATCTCACACCACATGCTTATTCTACACTCCATCACGCCATGCTTCCCATCACTGCACTCTGAGGAGCTCCTGAGTAGGGACATGAGCTCAGTGCCCCTGCTTCCTGTGCTCTCTGGCCTCCCTCCCACCCCTTGGTTATTCTTCCTGCTTGAAGCCCCAGCAATGTTGCCAGGTCAGAGTCTTCTGACAGAATGTCTTTGCCACAGTGGACAGAGGGTGACGTCCGAGGACCAGGCTGGGGTACAGATGAGCCTTCCTTCCCTGGGCCTGGACCTGGGCCTCAGCTCCTGCTGGGGCAGGGAGGCCCTAGTCAAGCCCATCATCTACTTGGTAAGGGACTCCCCTAAGCCATCAGGCATCCTGGCCTCACACCGCAAAACCCGACAGTAAGCCAGCTGGGTATCTTGTTATCAAGTCATTTCCAGCTGTGCTCCACTCCCACTCTCTGCTGTGAGAAGAAGGGCACTGCCTGTGGGGGCGTTGGCTAGAAGAAGTAGTGCTTGGCAGCAAAGTTGCCCCTTTTCCAAGAAGGAATCTGCTGGGCTTCGGGTAAGTGGCTGAGGGGTCCAGGTTCACTTGCCCCATGATGTCACGTGCAGTGGCCATGTCTGCCTCAGAGCACATGGCCTTGTCCAGGGGAAGTGGCATGGAAGGGGCTAGAGAGTAAGGACCTCAGTTACTTCCAGGACTCTGCTGACCTGGAGAGGCCTCCTCCTCCCGGGTCCTGTGAGTTGGATCCTTCTTACCTCTGCCTCCTTGGCCACTTCCTGTGGGCTCCTCCCAGCAGCCCTCCTGTGTCAGGACACCCCGCCGTGCTACACTTCACTGTAGTTGAGACAGGGCATAAGTTATTGTTAGCATAAAAAAGAATCATGTTCCCTGTGTACACTTAAGGAAAAAAAAGGAAATATCTGAGAATTGTATGGGAATAAAACTTGTTTAAAAATTTGGAATAGTGCTGCTGCCAGCTTATTTTTCTGGTACTTGTATTTTCACATGTTAAATGATCTTTATATATGTTGAATTAACAAATATTTTCAGTTTCCTGAGAAACGCAAAAACATTAATGGTATTGAAATGTGTTAGTAGTCTGGCTGTGTGCCCAAAATTCTGTTTTGCAGCAAAAGTGGAGAACTGTATGTAAAGAAAGTATAACAGTTACTTCTTTGTATCTTAGGGGCTTTAACCAGGACATCCTCTAGTTGGTGTTAGGAATGTTTGCTTAATTTCCAGAATTTTTTTAAAACATGTCGTGGGTTTTTCGAGGCTCCAACCTGATTAGTGCATGGTCAGCCCTCAACTAAGGCTGAGGCATCTCTAACTGAGGTGTTTTTGTTTGGTTTTGTTTTTTAAAATCATGTATTTGCTACAAAGTATTGTACTTGTCTCAATGGGAATGGTGTAAAAAACTGAAAAGGCCTTATGTGATATGTATCATAGTTAATAAATCAATCTTGTAAAAAATCAAACCTGAGAGAAATGAAGGGGACCCCTCTTCAAGGGGCCACTTGCCAGCCCAGCGCCTCCCAGGGCACCCCAGCCTAGGCCTGGGAAGCAGGAAGACGCAGGCAACCCGTCCTCTCCCCTGGGCTACCTGCAGCGCTGGCCTTCTTTCCTCTCCTCTGGCACAGAGGTCTTTCCTGGAGTTCTGCACCTTGTTCCACAGGAAGCAGGCAGTCCCAATGTCCAAGCTGGGGCAGGGGTCTGGGTTTACTTCCTGGGTGGCCATCTCCAGCATTCAGCCTCTTCTCTCCAGGGAGGGGCTCAGGGTGAAGTTCAGAGAGGGAAAGATCCAAAGGCTAGATGTAGTCTTGCCAGAGCAGGACATCTGTCCTCATCAGATTAGCCATTGTCACCACCATCATAACAGTGCCTCCAGAGATGAAGTGGGCTATCTCCCAGGGAAATCTGGCCAGCAAAAACAAAATATTTCTACTCATCCTGTTGAGAGCACTTTCCTCTTTTCCTGTCACTCAGGCTCTGCTTTCTCCCCTGCTCCCACTCCCACCTGCACGTCCCTTTATTGCTTCTGAGTTCCCTGTGTCCACCTCCTGAATATCACTTGCAGCCATGACTTTTTTTTTTTTTTTTTTTTTTTGAGAAAGTCTCACTCTGTCTCCATAGGTAGTGCTGTGGCGTCACAGCTTACACCAGCCTCAACTGAACTCAAGCAGTCCTCTTGCCTCAGCCTCCTGAATAACTAGGACCACAGGTGCTTGCAAAAACACCTAGTCTTTCTATTTTTAATAGAAACAGGGCCTCACTCTTGCCTAGGCTAGTCTTGAACTCCTAAGCTCAAGCAGTCCACCTGCGTCACCTCCCAGAGTGCCAAAATTACAGGCCTAATTCACCACATCTGGCCTAGCCACAACTTTTCTGTTCCTTTTGTTTCCATTCTAGCACAGGCCCCAGTCCAAGTTCACCTGGTAAGACACCCCACACCCGGCTCAGCGCCTGTGGCTCAACGGGCTAAGGCGCCAGCCACGTACACCTGAGCTGACAGGTTCGAATCCAGCCCGGGCCCGCCAAACGACAATGACAGCTGCAACCAAAAAATGGCCGGGTGTTGTGGTGGGCACCTGTAGTCCCAGCTGCTTGGGAGGCGGAGGCAGGAGATGTTTGAGCCCAGGAATTGGAGGCTGCTGTGAGCTGTGATGCCACAGCATTCTATCCAGGGTGACAGCTTGAGGCTCAGTCTCAAAAAAAAAAAAAAAAAAGACACCTTACACCTAAATGACCTCCCTTTTTTGCCCCTTTGCTTTACCTATGACAGGAGTGGGAACTGTCCTCACCTGTGCTCACAGCAGCGTTGCTAGTTGCTCAGCACTCTGCCACAGAGGTCGGCACCCATATCCCCCTTTCAGGCATCTGCTCCCCTTCAATAGGAACTGGCAGTGAGGGCAGTCGTGCAAACACAGGTGCCTGCTGTGACCAGGAACTTTGACACTCATCCAGGAGTGTCCCATACCTGGACCCAACCTGCTTTTCTCCCATTCTCATCCAGCTCCTCAATGCAGTCAAAACTGATGTCATTCTTTGAGAGCAGCTGGTTGTTTCCTGCTTTGAGCCATTCCTTCTGCCTGGATTTCCTCTGTCACCCTCACTCTGCCCACCAAATTCTAGCCTGTTTTTATTTTTTCTTTGAGACATTCTCACTTTGTTACCCTCAGAAGAGTGCTATGGCATCATAGCTCACAGTAACCTCAAACTCCTACGCTGGAGCAGTCCTCTTGCCTCAGCGTCCCAAGTAGCTAAGACTACTGGTTCCCACCACGATGTCTGGCTAGTTTTAGAGACTCCGTCTCACTCTTGCTCTGGCTGATCTTGAACTCCGGAGCTCAGGCGGTCCACCTGCCTCAGCCTCCCAGAGTACTGGGATTACTGACATGAGCCACCACGCCCAGCCTCTAGCCCAGCGGTTCAACCTGTGGGTCACAACCCCTTTGGGGATTGAACGACCCTTTCACAGGAGTTGCCTAAGACCATCAGAAAACACATATTTCCGATGGTCTTAGGAACCGAGACACCACTTCTGTTTCCAAAAATAATTTCATGGTTGGGGGGCACCACAACATGAGGAACAACTGTATTAAAGGGTCGAGGATACTTGAGAACCACTGCTCTAGCCTATTCTTGAAAGCTGATCTCCCGGTCTCCAGCAGTTCTCCCCTGACCCTTTCCACACATGGACCATGGGCTCACCCAACATTGCCTGCTAAGGATGTGAATCCCCAGGATTGTTTTACTGTTTCTCTTTTTATTTACATTTTTCTTTTTTTTTTTTTTTGAGGCAGAATCTCACTATGTCACTCTAGGTAGAGTGCCATGCATCACAGCTCATAACAACCTTAAACTCTTGGGCTTAAGTGATTCCCCTGCCTCAACCTCCGAAGGAGGTGGGACAACAGGCACCCACCACAACACCCAACTGTTTTGTTGCAGTTATCATTGTTTAGCTGGCCCAGATCAGGTTTGAACCTGCCAACCTCGGTGCATGTGGCTGGCGCCGTAACCACTGTGCTATGGATGCAGAGCCTTATTTGCATATTTTAAATTTTTTTAGACACAGGGTCATCTAGACTAGAACCTCAAATTCCTAGGCTCAATGGATCATCCTGCCTTGGGCTTCCTGAGTGCTAGGATTACAAGCATGCGCCACCATGTCAGCCTTTTTCTTTGATTTTTTTTTTTTTTTTTGAGACAGTCTCAAGCTATTGCCCCGGGTAGAGTGCTGAGGTGTCGTGGCTCACAGCAACCTCCAACTCTTGGGCTCAAGCCATCCTCTTTCCTCAGTTTTTCTATTTTTAGTACAGACAGGGTCTTGCTTTTGCTCAGGCTAGTCTTGAACTTGTGAGCTCAAGCAATCCACCCACCTCAGCCTTCCAGAGTGCTATGATTACAGGTGTGAGCTACCATGCCCAACTGTTCAAATTTTTTTTTTTTGAGACAGAGCCTCAAGCTGTCACCCTGCATAGAGTGCTATGGCATCACAGCTCACAGCAACCTCCAACTCCTGGGTTCCACTGATTCTCCTGCCTCCGCCTCCCAAGTAGCTGGGACCACAGGCACCCACCACAACACCCGGCTATTTTTTGGTTGCAGCCACCATTGTTGTTTGGCGGGCCCGGGCTGGATTTGAACCCGCCAGCTGAGGTGTACGTGGCTGGCACCTTAACCGCTTGAGCCACAGGCGCTGAGCCGCAGTTTTTTGTTGTTGTTGTTGTTGTTGTTGTTTTTAACTAAATCTGTACATCTTTAGGTTATTAAGAAAACCTTGAAAAAAAATAAAGCTCTACGTCCCCCTGGTATACAGTTGGTACTTAATATGCGTGCTAACAGAAACCTGTCTTCTCTGGCTCTTGATGTTCATTTAGTTCTTATGTACTATTTAATTCATGTACCTCTCACCACCATCACCCGTGTGGGAGGTCTGGGGGCAGGTCCTGCAGTTCCGCCATACACCCTCTCAGGGTACCCAGGTAGGTGCCTTGTGCATGTTAAGCTCCAAGGCAATTTGTAGAATGAGGTCTAGACTTTACCCGTGACTTGAGGCTCTATCTATAAGCTAACCTATGTGTCTCCAATCCTAGCACCATACTCATATCTACCTGTGACGTACTTGGGGACTCCATTGTGAACACCCACAGCCTAACTCTGATCTCTTCTCCAAACCTATCCATCCCTTCGGTTCCCCAACAAGCCAAAGAGACCTGGAAGCCTCCTTGGGACCTTCCTCTCCTATCAACTGAGTGTACCTCCAAATTCTTTTATTATTTTTTTATTTTTTATTTTATTTATTTTTGAGACAGAGTCTCAGTCTGTCACCCTGGGTAGAGTGCTAGGGCGGCCACCTAACTCAGCAACCTCAAACTCTTGCCTGGGTACAAGCAATCCTCCTGCCTCAGCCACCTGAGTAACTGGGTCTATGGTTGCCCACCACAGCATCCAGCTAATTTTTTATTTTTTAGAGACAGGATCTCCCCCTTGCCCAGGCTGGTCTCAGAGCTCCTGAGCTCAAGGGATCTGCCAGCCTCAGCCTCCCAGAGTGCTAGGATTACAGGCGAGAGCCACCTCACCCAGCCTCCAAGTTCTATTTTACTTTCCAGTGCACTTCACTCCAGGTTTCCTGCCACCATCCTGGCGTAATTTCACGTGGGTTTCTGCCCCCAGCTTCCCCCCTCGGCCTCCAGGCCTCCAGTCTCACCCTCTCCCATCTCCATGTGACAGGCAGAGGGAGCTTTTCAAATATCAAAACCGGCCACTCCTTAAGAACCCTCCAAGGCTCCCCGTTCCCTTCGGAAGCCCAAATTCTCCGCCTGGGCCCTTGCCAACCTTCCCTGAGAGCCTTTCTTCCACTCAGCGTTCCAGCTACCTGACTCCCCTGAGGAGCCCCCACCCACCACAGGTCTTTTGCAAGGCTGTTCCCTCCTGCAATGCTGTCCTGCCTCCAACCACCTTGCTGACTCCCTACTCAGATTTCGGTTCCACAGATTCTCCCGGGAAAGCTCTCCTTGACTGCCCTCACCATTCTCACACCCCTCTCATAGGATGGATTTCTTTGCTTTCAAGGCAAAAAAAGTCACTTTTTTGTTACTCATTGAGATTGTATTCGCCCATTTAACACGTATTTTCTGAGCACCTACTCTGTGCCACAGGCCCGAGAACACAACCATGAACAACAAAAAGCCCTACTGACATCCTAGTGGGAGGAAACAAGCAAATAAATGTAGCCGAAATGTCAAGCAGGATTAAATTCAGGAGAATTTGAGTTGTTGGGAGTAGGGATGCTATTGGGGGGAGTCAGGAAGACCTCTGAGGAGGTGATAGGAGCAGAGCACAGACCAGGGGGAGGTGAGCAAGGCACTTGTCTCAAAGTACAAATTTTGTGGGACACAAACTCAGTGATTAACATAAAAATATTTTGATACATTGTTTAAAATCAAAGTTACTGTGAAGGTAAAACTGCCCTAAATGTCTTCTTTTAAAAATCAAGGTTAGTGCCCAAAAGTCCATGATGAACAAAATACCTTCATCTTCAGGTTATTAAGAAAACTTTAAATACAAGTCAGAGCCATAATGGAGCCAGAGGCAAAAGGCAAAAATAACTGACAGCCTAGAATCCAGGGCAACTACAGTGGTCCCGGAGGAAAGGGATGATGGTGGATTAGACCACAGTAGGATGGTGGAAGTGGAGAGAAGTTGGGGATATGGGGTAGCTTTATATATATATATATATATATATATATATATATATATATATATATATATATATATATATATATAT
>CAUYRH010144435.1:0-19287 GCA_963574655.1 Perodicticus potto
CTCCTCTCTCTTCCTCTCTCCTCTCTCTCTTCCTCTCTCTCCTTTCTTCCTCTCTCTTCTCTTTCTTCCTCTCTCTCCCTCTCTCTCCTCTCTCTCTTCCTCTCTCTTCCTCTCTCTCTCTCTCTCTTCCTCTCTCTCCTCTCTCTCCTTTCTCTCCTCTCTCTCTCCTCTTTCTTCCTCTCTCTCCTCTCTTTCTTCCTCTCTCTTCCTCTCTCTTCCTCTCTCTCCTTTCTCTCCTCTCTCTCTCCTCTTTCTTCCTCTCTCTCCTCTCTTTCTCTCTCTCCTCTCTCCCCTCTCTCTCTTCGTCTCGTCTCTCTCCTCTCTGTGTCTCTCTTTCTCTCCATTCATGCACAGTGAAGGGGACAGGTGAGCATACAATGAGATGGCCATCTGCCTACATGCCAAGAGAAGAAGCTTCAAAAGCAAATCTACCTTGACCTTGACAGCATCTTGATCTTGGACTTCTCAGCCTCCAGAACTGTGAGAAACAAATTTCCTTTTTAAACCATCCTTTTTAGCATAGCCTGAGCAAGCTAAGACACTCCCACTAATGCCTAACTTCTGTTGTGTGAAACTACACAGCACAAAGGGAAACTGGAATGAGATTTGACTGTAGTGGTGTCTAACTATTTTATGATTTTATGTGTTTTATTGGTTTGCTTGTTTGTTGTCTACTCAACATGCTTTCCCACATCACTTTTTTTTCTAGTGTATTTATCTAAGTCCTCACTTCCTCTCATAGTCATAGGCTAAGCACACGATAAAATTTGCAGCTCAAGTCCTAGCAGTCCCCTGCTTTATCCCTCTGCGTGTGGTAACTGACCCTTCCCACTGGGAGCCACAGTCCTTTTCCAAGATGTCTTGACTTCTCGCTGGAGCAGTAACACCCCTACCTCCCTTGATGGGCACTAGCAAAATGAGAACTGTGTTCTTCTCTGCTGTAATGTGAATGGACTGTATGCAGTAGAAAGGAATAAAGCCAGTAAGAAGGAAAAGAGGTAAAAAAAAAAAAATGGGAAAAGACTTACAGGAACATTATCTGAGCTCCTGAATTCCAAAGCTTTGTTTGACCCTATGGCTTAAATTAATAAATTTTCTTTATGTTTTTAGTTCATTATTAGCTGAGCTTTTATGAGAATGCTAAAGAATGCTAACTATATTCAGAGAGTAAAATTTTGTACATTTAATAACATCCTAAGAATACAGCTTTGGAAATATAAAAATATATTCACCAGAAAATACGTAGAATCCAGAAACATATCAAAAGAGAAATATATCATTCCCAGTGTTCACTCCAGGAATATAAAGATAGTTTAAAGTTAGTGAATTTATTAATATAACTCAGCACATCAATAGATCAAAAGGAAATGGTAATTATTTCAATAGCTATCAAAAACTACTTATAAAAAGGCCGGGCACAGTGGCTCATGCCTGTAATCCTAGCACTCTGGGAGGCCGAGGCAGGTGGATTGCTTGAACTCCCGAGTTCGAGACCAGCCTGAGCAAAAAATGAGACCCCCATCTCTACTAAAAATAGAAAACTGAGGCAAGAGGATTGCTTGGGCCCAAGAGTTGGAGATTGCTGTGAGCTATGATACCACGGAACTTTACACGGGGGACAGCCTGAGACTCTGCCTCAAAAAAACAAAAAAAAACCTACTTACAAAACTTTAAACTCATTCTTGTTTTTTCATTCTTATTAAGACTAAAAATATACTTCATTTAAATAATAAATACTACCTACTTCAAGCCAATAGCCAAAATCATACACAATTAGCCCTCAATATCCATGTGCTCTGCATCCACAGAATCAACCAACCACAGACCAAAAATATTCAAAAAATAAATAGGTGAAAAATGATAATACAACTAAAAATAATGCAAATAAAAAAAAACATAATATAACAACTATTTATATGGCATACACATTGTTTTAGGTTATTATAATATGTAATCTAGAGATGATATGAAGTGCACAGCAGAGGTCGGGTGTGAAAGCTCGTGCCTGCAATCCTAACACTCTGGGAAGCCAGGGTGGAAGGGCTGCTTAAGGCCAGAAATTTAAGACTAGACTAAGCAAGAGCAAGACCCTATCTTCACTAAAAATAGAAGAATTAGCTGGATGTGGTGTCATGAAACTATAATCCCAGTCTATTGGGAGGCTGAGACAGGAAAATCACTTGAGCCCAGGAGTTTGAGGTTGTGGTGAGCTGTGACGATACCACTGCACACTAGCTGGATGGCAGAATGAGACTCTGTCTCAAAATAAATAAATGAACTATGCTAGAGGATGTGTAGAGGATATATGCAAATACGATGCCATTTTATATAAGGAACTTGAACATCCATGGATTTTGATACCAGCAGGGGTTTTTAAAACCAGTCCTCCATGTATATATACCAAGGGATGACTGTACAACCTTGGGAAACTATGTGCATTCTCAGTCCAATTAGGAGCAAGACAAAGGAATACCAGAATATTTATTACAGAAAATTATTCTTAAAGGTTTAACACTACGATTATACAAGAAAAATAAATCCATCTTGTAAATATCAGAAACCAACATTCTATCATTTACCGATATAATGAGTGTTTACCAAAAAAATTCAGTAACAACAAAAATATGTAACAGTAAAAACAAATAAATGTTTTTATGAATAACAATAACTAGTCAAAAATATAAACAAAATAGCTGTTCTTACCAATACAAAATAATTCAAAAATATAACAAATTAGAAAAATAAGAGAAAGGGGCCTATTCATGTCACAAATACTTAGGAATAAAACTAATCAAACAATAGGAAAGAAGACACCCAGGGAGATTTTTTCAAAAGATACAAAATTACAGCTAGATAGGAGGAATAAGTTTTAGTGTTCTATACCACTGCAGGATGACTATAGTTAATAACAATATATTATATAGTTTCAAATAGCTACAAGGAGGATATAAAATGTTCCCAAGACAACAAAATGACGAGATGATATGCAAATCACGCTAATCTAATCAGTATCATTATGTGTCTCAAAACACCACTATGTACCAAATAAATATGTATTAGCATAAGTCAATTAAAAATTAAAACTTTTTAAAGAAAGCATAATGGAGAGACATATCATATTCTCCCACAAAAAACTCAATGATGTAAAAATGTCAATGTTATACCTTCCCCCATTAGAAATGTATAAATTTAGTGGCATCCGTGGCTCAGCGAGTAGGGCGCCAGCCCCATATATCGAGGGTGGTGGGTTCAAACTTGGCCCCAGCCCTGGCCAGCTAACAAAAGAAAAAAAAGCTGGGCATTGTGGCCGGAGCCTATAGTCCCACCTACTCAGGAGGCTGAAGCAAGGGAATTGCTTAACCCTAAGAGTTGGAGATTGCTATGAGCTGTGACACCACAGCACTCTACCATGGGCTATAAAGTGAAACTCTGTCTCTAAAAAAAAAAATAAATAAAATAAAAAATAAAAAAAAAATAAGAAAGAAATGTATAAATTTAATGTCATCCCAACTACAATTACAAAGTGCCTTTTTTAAATTTTTGATTCTTGACAAAAAAATCTTAACTTCATTTGAAATAATAAAGGAAGGAAAATAAACAAGGAAACTATGAAGAAAAGATGAGGGGGCACTTGTACCACTAGATAGAAAATATATTATTATAAAGCCATCCAATCTAAAATAAGGCAGGACTGACATGAGTGATCACATAGACCAGTCGGCATGAAGAGAAAAGCTAGAAATCAAGGCCAAGTACACATACAACTTAATAAGTAATTCCAGTTGGATTTCAAATTAAAGGAGATTATAATTGAAGTTAAGGCAAATGATAAACTACATGAAAAAAGGACATTAGCAGTCTGCATGTAAGTTATAGGAACTAATAAATAATAAAAGGAATAAATGTATGTCCACACACAAAAATATTCCACTGTGCCAGGCACAGCAGCTCACGCCTGTAATCCCAGCACTGTGAGAGGCTGAGGAAGGAGCATTGCTTGAGCTCAGGACTTCAAGTCTTGCCTGAGCGAGAGTGAGACCCCAACTCATAAAACAAAAACAAATACCCACCCAGGCACCATGAGAAGTGCCTGTAACCCCAGTAGCTTCTGGAGGTTGAGACAGAGGGATGACCACAGCATGAGTCTGAGGTTGCAGTGAGCTAAGACGCTAGGCTCAGGGCCTAGGGTGGGACTCTGTCTCAACAACAACAACCAAAAAAAAAAAAAAAAGCAAGGAAATAAAAAATAAAAATAAAAAAGGAAATATTCCACTGTATTAAAGCAAAAAGTATTAAATAAGAAACAAAAAAATCTACTAGAAAATATAAGACAATAATGATCTGATAACATAATGAGAAAGGTCTTCCAAACTATGCAAACGAAGTGGAAATCATAAAAAAGAAATAACAGATTTGGGGGGCACCCGTAGTTCAGTGCGCTAGCCCCATGCACCGGGGCTGGTGGGTTTGAACCCAGTTCAACCCAGCCCTGGCCTGCTGAACAACATCAACAACAACAAAAAATAGCCGGGTGTTGTGGCAGGCACCTGTAGTCCCAGCTAACAGAGAGGCTGAGACAAGAGAATCACTATAGCTCAGGAGTTTGAATTTGTTGTGAGCTATGATGCCACAGCACTCTACAGAGGGTGACAAAGGGAGGCTCTGTCTCAATAAAAAAAAATAGAAAAAAAAGAAATAACAGATTTGAGTGAATAAAAATGTAGACCTGATAAAAATATTAAAACCAAAAAAGAAGAGAGCAATAAAATCGACAAAAATATTATCACTATATATAGCACATATGTTATACAACATAAGTTAAAGTTCTTTAAAATCAGTAGGAAAGGCAATCTAATTTTTAAATGAAGAAAGAACATTTTGGGAAATCACAAAAGAAGGCAAGTATTTATATAAACAAAAAATTCAATTTCATTAATAAGAAAGAGTAAAATTAAAAAGGAAATCACCAAAACCTTTAAAGTAACTGCTAATTGGTATGGTATGGAGTACTTAAAACACATATATACAACTGGTTGGAAGGTAAACTAATAAAAACTTTTCCAAAGAGAAATTAGCCAACCTATACCTAAAATGTTAAAAATACATATACCATGTTGTCAGAGAACATTCAAGGATGTTCTGAAATGTTTATTTACAAAGCCATTTGTCTCAGGATTGCTTATAATAGTTTCAATGGTCAAGTTTATTTCGTTGCAAAGACAGGCACAAAAATGTGGGTCTCTTTGTAAAAAGAAGCAAGGAACAGAATTGGAACTGAGAACTTGGTGGAAATGGAGGTACCTTGAGGGTCCACCCATCTGTCTCTCCATAGACTACATAATTTTAGTCAGTTACATTCTCTTATTCTTTCTCTCTCTCTCTTCTTTTGCATCCTCTATCCACCCCTACATTGGTTTCGTATCTCTTGTATGTGGCTACAGCTTGTCACAGCCACTTTAGCCTAGCTCCTACTTCATGGCATCTCTCAAAGAATTCTACTCTCACTCTCAATTACTTCTCTTGATTATATGTTCTCCCTAAAAGTTACTTTGGCCCAGAGTACCTCCTTAGATAGAATCACTGGTAATAAGTTACCAACTGCGTAACTCTGGACTATCTGATCCAAATAGCTGAGGCCAGAGTTCCAGAGCATGGGTAAGACAAGGGGTGCAGACACATATATAAACCCACAAACACACTCCAAATCCTGGGCATTGCCAGAGTGTCCCAGTAACAGAAAACTGACTAATAAGCTTTAGCACATCGGGAGAGGAAAATATTCACTGTATATTACAAAGTGGAAAATACTAGTATTTGACTCCAATAAGGAAATCTGGAATGTTAATATCATAGTTGTTCTTAATTTTCTTCTTGGTGGCTATGTATTTTTTTTTAATTTCTACAATAAATACGGATTTCTTTTATAAGCAGTAAACAAAAACAGTTACTTTGTATAATGATTTTTTTCATTTTACTTTGTAAATAGAAAACATTTTGATTACCTTTCCAGAATCACATTTTGTGCCTTCATTCACCATCCCAGGATCTGGAACATCTGATCCTAGCTGGAAATCCACACCCCAACATTTGGTACCTCGATTAGGTGTCTGAATAATAGCAGGTACAATTCCAAACACAGGTATCTCTTGCACATTCTCACACTGAAGCTTTCCACACAAAGCATTCCTATAGAGACAAAGAAAGAATGCGAACATAAAATGCATCCAAACGGAAAATTATATAGCTGTATATAGTTACTGTTATTTAGCTGAAAAGAATCCCAACAGAGAAAGTATGAGAGCAACAGACATCAAAGCAGCTCTCTTTAAATATTACAGAGAAGGGAAAAAATAGATAAGTGATGTCAAGACGCAAATCACTGAGAGTAGCAGGTGGTGCTGACGTTCCTTTTCCCCACACTAATCCCTTCCCACGAGATAGGGTATGCAACCTGTCGCCTGAGGGCTGCATGCAGATTTTTTGAGGCCTGTTTTGCTTATCTGTGGTGTTGGATATCATGAAAATTATGTATGGACCTCCCCCCATCAGCTTTTTTTAGTGTTTATTTATTTAACACATCACCCAAGACAACTCTTCTTCCAATGTGAGGCAGAAAAAAAAAAGAGTTGAACACCCTTGGACCAATGCAGTTGTTTATGAATATGATAATTTTATAAATGCTATCATTCAGAAAATAACAAGGGAACACCAAAATTCAACTGTGTCTCCTCACAGTTATAGCAAGGAAGAAATCAGATACCGTAATGCAAAATAAGTAAGAAAGGACTGTTCTCCTCTGCCTTGGCTAACTCTTAGCTACTTATTTAAAGAATTAATTAACTCATTAATTCACTAATTCAATGTCCTTGACTATAATTCTTATTGCGAAGTCTGTGTGAGTTAAATGCCCGTCCAACATTCTCACGTTAATATCAATTTTGATGATCCTCTATTGAAATTTCCTGTTTGATTGTCATATGACCCAAGCATCTACTCCGCATCTTCAATCTCCTCTATGATATCACTGCCAAGTTATTGCAGGATGTTTTTTCCCAGTATCTGTAACTCACCACCTCCTGAAACTTACCATTCTACCTATTGTAACATCCTTTTACTTACTGAGTTAAAATCTATCTCCTTATACCTTCTCCACATCTGTCCCAGATCTTCCACGTAAGACCACACAGGTAACATCATTTCCTTCTTTCACATGGCAGCTATTTATAACAACTATTATGTACCTCCTAAAAACTTCACCAGAGCACTGCCCTCCATTCATTTTCCACACAAGGAAGCTCCTTCTAAATATATTTCATTTTCCCTCACTGCCTCCTGAAGCATAGTACTCAGAATGGAGCATGAAATTCCAGGGAAAAGTCTAAAAAGTAAAGAAAAAAATGGAGCTCTTTTTTATTCTAGATATTATAATTCCATTAAGCCCAATATTACAACAGCTTTTATGGTAACTACATGGTTATTACTGATGCCCTTAAATATTATCACTAAAACTCCGATTTAGTTTTGCATGGTTTCCTAAATCTTCGTTTCCCCTCTATCCTGCATTTAAGATTAAATTAATAATTTAGTCCCAACTTTATATTGATTTTTATGTCACCTCTTATTTGCTATCTCACCAAAGTAAAGTGCTTAAGCTTTCTGAGCTTGTTTCTTCACCTGAAAAAAGGAAATAAAGAATGCCTATCTCACATAGTTGGTGAAATTAGATACAAAAACTTCTAAAACAAAGCACAGCATAAAACAGGCCTCAATTAACAACTATTAAAGCCTACTAAAATTTGGCCAGGCACAGTAGCTCACACCTGTAATCCTAGCACTCTTGGAGGCAGAGGCAGGTGGACTGCCCTGAGCTCACAGGTTTGAGACCAGCCTGAGCAAGAGCAAGACCTGGTCTCTCAAAATAGCCCAGCATTGTGGTGGGCACCTGTAGTCCCAGCTACTTGGAAGTCTGAAGCAAGAGAATCACTTGAGTCCAAGAGTTGGAGGTTGCTGTGAGCTATGACATCACTGCACGCTACAGAGAGTAACAAAGCGAGACTCTGCCTCAAAAAAAAAAAAGCCTACCAAAGTTCATGTTGCTATGATACATTTAGTATCTCATATATAATCTTAGTGATATAATAAAGAGTAAAGGCAGTGATTTTCAACCAATGTGCCATGAGAGGATCTTAGGTGTGCTGGGAATATTTAAATTATTTTCTAAAGAAGTTCAAAGCTCAGTAAGTATATTCTTTTTTCTTTTACTATTTTTTTGATCAACATAACTTAAGTGTGCCAGAGAAATTTAACTATAAGTTCAAGTGTGCCATCAGATAATGGTTAAAAAACACTAGGTAAAGGGAAAATACTCTCTTTTTTTTTCTTTTTAGAGACAGAGCCTCAAGCTGTTGCCCTGGGTAGAGTGCCGTGGCATCACAGCTCACAGCCATCTCCAATTCCTGTGCTCAAGCAATTCTCCTGCCTCCGCCTCCCAAGTAGCTGGGACTACAGGTGCCCGCCACAACACCCAGCTATTTTTTGGTTGCAGCCATCATTGTTGTTTGATGGGCCCGGGCTGGAGTCAAACCCGTCAGCTCAGGTGTACGTGGCTGGCACCTTAGCCACTTGAGCCACAGGCACCGAGCCAGAAAATACTCTTAATATAAGAAAAGCTGTTACAAATCATTAAGAACACAATAATCACTTCAATAGAAAAATTAGCTAAGATGCACATAGGCAGCTCACAAAATGCAAACAGACAACAAAGCTAAGAAGAGATGCTTGTATTAATAAAAGAAAATTCCATTACAACCCTCAATAAAATAATTGCTTCAGATAAGGATCATCCATGAAATGAAACTCTGGTAGGAGCTGGACATTGATATGGTAAAATCACTCAACATATTAACTCATAGCTTCAGTGGAAAAAACATAACTTTACAACAGTAAGTTCTGGTCACTGCCATTTAGTGTCACTAACAGGAAGAAGACAATCCAGCATTGGAGTGGCGCCTGTGGCTCAAAGGAGTAGGGTGCCAGCCCCATATGCCAGAGGTGGCGGGTTCAAACCCAGCCCCGGCCAAAAACTGCAAAAAGAAAAAGACAATGCAGCATTAAGTGACTCCTTGATATAATGGATCACTTATGAAGCATTCTTGCCAAAAATGTTTAACCTGAATTTAATGAAGATTTTAGACTTAACTTCTGATTTAAAGAAAATTCTGTGGATAGAGGCACAAGTTACACTGAGAGGAAACTATCAAACAAATCTAGAACTTGGGCCCACTGGCCCAGCCATATCCTCAGATTGATGTTAATGAAAAGAAAAAAATAAAGTGAAAGGGAGTATTTTAGATTAAAGGTCTTAAATGACGTAATAACTGAATGCAATTTGTGATCCTTGAGTGAGTCCTGATGTACAAAAATGCCATCTATAAAAGACAGTTTGAAAGTAATCAGGGAAAATTAATAGTGACCAGATATAAGACAATATTGGGAAATCATTAATTTTTTGTTAGGTGTGATATAATACTGTGAATGGCCTTATTTGTTGGAGATAAATACTAAGAATTTAGGAGTAAAGTATCATAAACCCATAAATTTACTTAAAAATGTAAAGTCTTAACAAGGTAGATATGATAAAACATCATAATGTGTTAATCAAGGATAAACAAAGTAAGATTCTAAAAACCACTAGGCTTTGGACAATTAATGTCTACAGGAATAAATTATTTTACCAGTTCTTTTCCTAACACCAGAGTCTATGTGAAGCCTTGTGTTATAAAATGAAAATCTGAAAAGTTAGGTGTTTAAAGAGACGAAAGTCAGCAGTCACAAAGTGCAATCATAAAAGATACTACAGATGACTGGATGTCTTTAATATTCCTTTATGACCTCACCTCCACTTACCCAGTGGCACATTTCTTGTAATCACTGCCAGAGAGACCACAATTGCCAAATCTATCACCTTTAGAATTCACTTCAATGAAACAATCTTTGGGGGCAGCCTTGGCTTCTGAAACATTTAAATATTTAAAAAAGAAAAAAAAAAGTTATGGAAATTTAACTTCAGAAACAGTAAAAGTATTCCCTACCACCATCTATACACCTGGATGAGCTGCCTCAACTGACCTCTGAAAAACTTTCAGGCCTTACACATAAAACGTTTTTGTTCCACATTTTATATGTTACAACAAAATATAAAAATGGAGCTCAGACTGTACTGAAAAGTTAGTCTGGACTCACTCAAACCCTAAAAGAAATGTTATTAAGCAAGAAATTATAAAACCATGCACAGTCTGATATGTCTGATACCATCTCCAGCATATTCATTCTTACTGTTCTCACAAATAAATCTACTGTACTGCTGGTTAGATCAGCCAGGAAGGTTTGGAAAAAACACCAACCAACAGCTATTACTTTAGTTTATTTACCACATATGGATGCTCAGTTTAGGTGCCCCTAAGAAATAGATAAATGTACAAACACCCATGACAGAGGACAAAACACCTGTGACAGATAACAAAGTATCAATCTACTCTTGCTTTCACATGTAATATATATAGAAACCAATATGTATGTACTTATATCACTTAACATTCAATTTTCCCATTTAATTATACACTCTTAAAAATATTTCATTTGGAAATAGTTTTAAGACAAATGTAGTACCTCCTCTTTAATAAAGTAAGTTCATGTGCCTATCTTATACATCTGATACTATGCTGTTTAGTTTTAAAGAAAATGTGGAGTGAAAGGGGTTATAGCAAAAAAGAGGCAAATCAGATAATATCAAAAATGAATACCGAAAACCTACATAAGATAACTGTCAGTCACATGGCAACAGGCACAGTCAAGCCCTTATAAAGAACAGAAATAGTCATTAAAACTCCAGATAATATACCAAAAAAAAAAAAAACTACAGTTCTCTGAGTCCTAACCTTCTTTACAAACCTCTATGAAAGTCCTATCTTTTCTAAGTAACAGTATTTACCTCATTCAAATGCCCATCTGTAATTACTTTTTATAATCTGGAATAACCTGCCTATTCTTACAAAACATATCAGGAGTTGACATATCTCTACTGTCCTATCCCATGACTGTCTGATAAAAGTCCGATATATTTCTGAGAGTCATCTCTTCTTAATCTCTATCTAACCCACCATAAAATAAAGATACAAGAGAAACTAGAGACACAGGGTCTGTTCAAAATCAACAAGTCTAGCTTCAGAGAAATCTAGCACTGCCCCCAGGACTGAACTTATTAACTAAGTAACGAAAATTTTAAAAAATAAAAAGGAAGAGGCAAAGTAAGGACTTGGATTTCCCTCTTATTTTCCTTCCTCTCTCCCTCTCTTCATTAAGTATGTCCCACAGCCTGACAGGTAATGGATGGAATTTAGCACTAGATCTCTAAAGGAAAACAGAAACTCCTATGACTCTCTGTTCTCTTTTCTTAATTAAAGATACGTCTCACAAACATATGGCACTTATGTATTCCATTTAGGGGAATACACTGTGGTTGCTATTCCTATTGATTCGCAACAAAAAGGGAAGAAGATGGAAAAACAGGACTCTAGAATAGTTTTGGCATAAATCATCTCTGCCAATGATTAATCAGAGCAATCTGCCTAGAAGTACTAAAAACACAACCTTTTCCCAGAGCAGCCTCCACCATCTGAAGCCAGTAACTGAAACACAAGGATGCCACACTTTTGGGATAATGCCAGCACCAATGTATGATCCAATAAGCTGACCAGAGCAGGGAGTTTGAACCGGTTGGTATGTGTGAGAGGATCTTAGGTGTGCCATAAAATTTTTAAAGATCATTAATTAAATTATTTTCAAAAGAAGTTCAAAGCACAACAAATACATTATTTTTTTTTTTTTACTCTTTTTTCTATCAACATAACTTAAGTGTGGCCCCAAAGTTGAACTATAGGCTCAAGTGTGCTGTGAGATTAAAAAAAAAAAAAAAGGTGGGCAGTGCCTGTGGCTCAAAGGAGTAGGGCACCAGCCCCATATACCAGAGGTGGCAGGTTCAAACCCAGCCCTGGCCAAAAATTGCCAAAAAAAAAAAAAACGGTTGAAAAACACTGGCCTACAGGGACTGCTGTGCCTCAGTGTGAACTCTCCACAGTTTCTCACCAGCACTACTATTTGTATCCTTTCCTTGCTCTGCAAAACTATGTTCTACAATGTTGCTAGAGAAATCACAAAAGAAAATCTACTCATGTCATTTCCATACTTAAAATTATACAGTGTAAGACAGAAAAATCTCAACCTGAGAAAGTTATAGACCAAGTTCCTTTAAAAAACTGACTTCTAATTCTGTTGCCCAGTTCTTCTCATTCAGCATATGTTTTAACTGTACTGAACTTCTGAGAGCATATATTCTGACCTATGGAATAATAATAAAGGTCAGGATTTCCTATCAAATAATTCTGTCAAAAAAAAATAAAAATAAAAAATAAGAAAGGTCAGGCACAGTGGCTCATGCCTGTAATCCCAGCACTTGGAAGGCCAAGACAGGTGGATTACGAGCTTACAGTCAAGACCAACCTGAGCCAGAGTGACACCTCACCTCTATAAATAGCTGGGCACTGTGTAGGCACTGTGAGTTGACACCTCACCTCTATAAATAGCTGGGCACTGTGGTAGTCCCAGCTACTTGGGAGGCTGAGACAAGAGGATTGCTTGAACCCAAGAGTCTCAGGTTGCTGTGAGCTAAGACACCACAGCACTCTACCAAGGGTGACAAAGTGAGACTCTGTCTCAAAAAAAAAAAAAAAAAATCCTAGTATTCTTGGAGGCTGAGGTGGGGGGTGGATCATTTGAGCTCAGGGTTCAGAACCAGCCTAAGCAAGAGCGAGATCACATCTCTAAAATTAGCCAGGCATTGTGGCAGGCATCTGTAGTCCCAGTTACTCAAGAGGCCAAGGCAAGAAGATCGCTTGAGTCCAAGAGTTTGAGGTTGCTGTGAGCTGTGACACCATCGCACTCTATCCAGGGAAACAAACTGAATTCAAAAATTAAAAATTAAAAAATTAAAAATAAACATAAGAATGTTGCATCTTTCAGCAGACTACTGGAATAGAACAGAAGATCCAAAAATAGGCTCCAGCATACATGATATTCTAATATGTTGATAAAGACACTATTTCAAATCAGCAGGAAAACTAAATTGCTCAATGAATCTCCCAGTGCTAGAAGGTCAACTATGTCATGTGCTGCACAACTATGTCTCAGTAACAAATCAACAAGCCACATGTTTACACAATGGTGGTCTTCTAAGATTATAATACTGTATTTCTACTGTACCTTTTCCATGTTTAGATGTACAAACACTTACCATTGTGTTACAGTAGCCTACAGCATCCAAACAGTGACATGGAGTACAGGTTTACAGACCGGGAGCAACAGGCCAGACCACATAGCCTAGACATGTGCCATGTCCACTCTATGATGCTCATACAATAATGAAATCATGTAAACATTTCTCAGAATGTATCTCCATTGTTAAGCAACACATGACTTATAAATTCTCTGAGGAAGGAGAATTTGTAAGCATGACACGAAAGATAGAAACCGTAAGTAAAAAGATAAATGAGAAAAAAGTTTATGTCAAGAAATCAACATCAGCAAAACAAAAAGACAAACGACAAAATGGGAGAAAATGTTTATAGTATATAAAAAACTTTTAATATCTTTAATCTAAAAAATACACAACTTGCAAAATAGCAATAAAGATAAATACTTTAATAGAAAAAGGAAGGAGAGGAACAGGCAAGTCATAATAGAAATATGTGGTAATACAAATCATCAATATCAATATTAAAAAACTCAAACCGGAGGAGGAGCATGACAGCAGACATGAAGGAAGTTTAGCTGAGCCTTCCTAGAGCAAAAGGGCAGAAGGAGAGGGTTGGATCAGTCCTGGTGTGAAATACTGACGTACAGCAGTGGCTCCGAGTGTGCGGAGTGGAGGTGAACTGCTGGAAGTAGCCTGAGCGGCAGAGAACTAACACACTCGGGCAAGGTTCCGCAAAGCAGGCAGAAAGCAGCCGCTTGAGCTGCACCAGCGAGACCAAGGGAAAACTTCTCAGAGAGGCTAGGCCGTGCTCTCCCGAGCGGAATCTGGAGCAGCTCTAACATGGTTGGCAAGCAAAGCACCCATAGGGGAAAAGTTCCCGGACAGAAGGAAGCCATAGAGAACATCTTGCTGGGTCCTTTACTGGTATCAGGCTCGGGGACTTTGAAAAAACTGAAGAAATAGGCACTCCCAAGCAGAATTGGGGAGCCAGTTCGTATTGCTGTCTAGAGTGGCCCTGCTGCGGTTTGGCAACGGTGAAACATCCCTGGGGGTGGGGGAGTGGGGTCAGGGACGCGCAGGTCTCCTCCGCTCTCCTCCGTGGGGGCGGGCGGAGTTCCACCTGCAGGGAGCGGTCCGTCACTCGGGACAGGCTCATGGGAATGGTTGCAGAGACATGTCCCTGAAGAATTGTTGAGAATTGTGGAATCCCAGATCTAAAGGGACTGAGTGGTAAGGTAGCCTTGACCATCAGGAACAAATAAGCTGGCAATCTACGCCTGGGAACCAGAGAGAAGTTAACAGCTGTGTTGTTCGGCCCTCAAATTCACAGCGCCACCTGGTGTCCAGGAAGTATGTGCAGCATAAGTATATTCCTACAAAAATCGAATCCCTATGTCATATATGTGTATATAAATTGTTTTATTGTTGTTACTTTTTTTTCTTATCTTCTGCTTAGTTTAGCTTATGTTGTTATTTTTTTCTCTTATTTCCTTCTTAAATTGGTTGCTGAGATAGCTCATATTAGGCTATCTTAGCATTTGTCTTGCTTTGTTTTCCTCTTCCTCTTCCTTTATCTTGTTTCAACATGCTTTGCTTTTTGCTAAGTTGTAAGACTGGATCTTCTCCTATATTCCATTTTTACATTCAACAAAAGCAAGGACTTCTGTATTTTTTTTCTTCTTTATTATTATTATTATTTTGGTTTTAGTTACAGAATTTTAGCTTGAATTATCCTCTCACCCTAATATGCTCCAATGCATTCTCTCACCTAATACAGACCCTTCTACTCATCTCATCTCTCCCACATAAAGTACTTCAGCATCAGCCAAGATTATTTCCCCACCTCGTTTCTTGTTTTTTCTTTCTCTTTTTCTTGATTTGTTACCTTTCTTCTTTCTTTCTTTATCCCTCCTCCCTCCCTACCCTTAATTTGATTCAACAGTACATATATATATACACACATATGTATAGTTTTCTCTTTTTTCTTCCCTTTTCTTCCTCTTTCTACCCTTTCTTTCCTGAGGGCAGGTGTGACACAGTGGTGGTCTAGCAGGTTGACTGCAGCTGTAGCCTGGCTCAAAGAGGCCAGGAGAACTTTCTACTGTTGGCCCCAGGAAGAAAGTAGTAGGAAGATCACAATCACACTGCAGAACTTTTCTACTTTTTTTTTTTTCCTCTTCCTTATCCAATTTTTCCTTCCTGTTTTTTGTGTTTGCTCTTTGTCTTCACTTTCTATTTTTTTGTGGAGGAAGAGTCTGGCTGTAAACAGACAACTAAGGAGAGCCTAATTGTGAGGAACCCACCCAACTCAGCTCCTCACAACCCTTGAGCTATAGGCGTGGCCTTAGCACTCTGCTGAACAACATCTCTTCTATCAATCTCATCCTCCCTTCCTGTCCTCCATCTCTCCTGTTCCTCAATTTTCTTCTATTAGCCTTCCCCTTGTTTTTGCCTTTCTTTCTCTTCTTTTTCTTTCTTTTGCTTTTCTCCTATGCTTCCCCCATTTTATCTTTATTTTCCTTTTCTCTTCTTTTTCTCCTTCCCTCTCACTTCCCTTTGCTTGCTGTAACTCTTCTCCACCTTCTGACCCCATACCAGAAGGCCTCCTCCTCACCTAAACTCTGAGGCAATGTAACTTGAAGCAAAGAGGAAGGGAGAAGGAAAAAGGTGCATAACAAAGTTAACAAGAAGAAAGCACATATGAGCAGGAGCCAAAAGAAAAATTCAGGTAACATGAATAACCAAATTAGGACTCCTCCAAGGGACCCCGAGACAATTTTTAAAGAAGACTTCTCCTATAAGGAACAAATGGATTTTACAGAAAGTGTTTGTTTTTTTTTTTTTTTTGAGACAAAGCCTCAAGCTGTCGCCCTGGGTAGCGTGCTGTGACATCACAGCTCACAGCAACCTCCGTCCTAGGCTCTAGCAATTCCCCTGCCTCTGCCTCCCAAGTAACTGGGACTACAGGCGCCTGCCACAACGTCCAGCTATTTTTTTGGTTGCAGCCGTCATTGTTGTTTGGTGGGCCCAGGCTGGATTCGAACTGGCCAGCTCAGGTGCATGTGGCTGGCGCCTTAGCCTCTTGAGCCATAGGCACCAAGCCCAGAAAGGGAATTTAAAATATGGATGATTGGGGGAGGGACAACATGGCCAAACAGAGCCAGCCTCCGACAGAAGCTCCTGTCCAGAGGGAAGGATAATGCCCAACTGAGCTGAAGACTGGGAGCCAACAGAGAGAGAAGAGTGATAACTACAGGTTACCTCTGCTGAGGCAAGCTCAAGGCGATTCCAAGAAGGCAAACTTCAGGTACAAAATTCATCCCAAAGGAAAGGTGTCCATCCCCTCCCCCAAGAAAGTTTTTTTTTTCCTCTTCGTTTGTTCTTGTAGGTTTTCTACAGGTGAGCAGTGAACTGAGGACCTCTTGTCTCACCCCACAGGTGAGAGCTGTAGGAAGTAGGGTCTACTTTCCTAGAGGGATCCAGTTGTGACTATGAACGCTCTCTTGCCAGGCAGATAAACTGAACTAACGTTTTCCCTGCCATTCTGAACTTCCAGTCCACCCTTCCCCTCCTTGCCTGACAAACCAGAAGACTAACCCCTGCAGAGACTGTGGGAGGAGGCTTTTAACCAGCACCCCACCCTCACACAGCCAAAGCCTCCCCTCCAGCCCTGCTAGAACCAGGGGTCCCTGAGCTCCGCCCCTGCCGGCCAAAGCCTCCCCTCTGGCCCTGCCTAGAGCTGCAGGGCCCACACTCTGCCCCTAACCAGCCAAAGCCTCGCCTCCAACCCTGCTAGAGCCAAGGTTTCTATGCTCCGTCCCCATGGGCCAAAACCTCACCTCCAGCCCTGCTACAGCCACGGGTCCCACGTTCAGCCTCTGGCCCTGCTACAGCCATGGGTCCCAAACCCACCCCCGTGCTCAAGCCCCACCAGCCCTCCCGTCCAGAGTCATGAGCAAAGCGCTCTCCTTACCAAAGTCACCGGGTGCCAAGCACTGCCAGAACCATATGCAACATTCACTGCTGCTGGATCCATGTGCCCTACGCTCGCAGAGCTGCTCCTATAGCCAGAACTCCGTGGCCACAGCCGTAAGGTCACTTCTCACAAAGATCCAGCCACAATAAAGTGATCCCACTGGGGTCTAATCTCGGACAGACACCTTCCCATCTCTGAGGACTGCTAGAGAAAACTAGAACTCTCTCTACAGGGATACCAGTGCTGTAGAGAGACAGGGGCAAAGGCACAGTGGCTGAGGGAGAAAAGCATTTGCTGACTTGTTACTCTCAAGATTAGACTGAGTTCAAGTGGAATACTCGCCAGAAGGTTCTGAGTACCCGAGGCAAGCAGGCCTAAGCTCCCCCAGCTGGCTTGTGCCAGAGGGTAGTGGCCAGGCCGCCAGGGCACTGACCTTCCTTTGACTCTCATAGGCGCAAAGCCCTGGCACATCTGCTTATTGGAGGGAGCAGGACCTCAGCCCTGTGTGGTCATCACTGACTGGCGTGAAAGAGGAACAAAGTGGAGAAAGAGACACAGCCCCCTGGTCCAACTCTGCTACTGGACAGGACTTTCTGACTCCACAGAGCACTAGAGCAAGAAAAATTTCAGCAGCCAGTAGACCTCTGCCATCTACTTGCTAGAGACCCTTCGAACTCTCCCACTTGAGAGCTCGTACTGACTGGGTCAATTAATTTAGAACTTCTAACCTGGGCCAATCACCCAAGTACCCTCTCAGGTTAAATACCCTGGCTGTGTGGTAACGGGAAGGATTGATTTTTCTCTTCCAGTTTTTGTCCAGGGGGGGGGGGGGTGTCTTAGTTACTTGTATTTCCCCACCGCTAAGACTTCACCAGAGTCACTGATCCAATAGGATCGGACAAGAACCAGCTGAATACAAGACAGACCCACCTAACCCCACCACACCAAGCAGGTTTCCTCAGCCTCAGACTGTAGTACTGTAAAGGTCCTTTGCAAAGTTACAGGGGAAAAAACTGCAGTCATCAGTCCCAGATCCTTGAAAAAAGGTTGGTTAACCACAACTCTAGGAACTTCCAATCCAATTCCACCTTACCTGCCCATTTAGCCAACAGTGAAAAACAATCATGAGGCGGAATCAGCAGAAAAACTCTGGCAACATGAATAATCAGAGTAGATCAACTCCCCCAAGGAACAATATGTCAGACACAGCACAAGATCCCATTTATAATCAAATGGCTATAATGTCAGAAATCGAGTTCAGAATTTGGATAGCAAATAAGATCAACAAAATGGAGGCAAGGATGGAATTAGAATTTCAAGGAGTAAATCAAAAGATGTCTCAAGAATTCAACGAATTCAAAGACAAAATCACCAAAGATTTTGACACATTAAGGCAAGAACTTCCAGGCCTCAAAGATCTGAGAAAAACAGTAGAATCCCTCAGTAACAGAATGGAACAGGCAGAAGAAAGGATCTCTGACATTAAAGACAAAGCTTTTGAATGCTCCCAAATGCTCAAAGAGGAAAAACACTGGAGAATAAAAACAGATTATTCTATCAGAGGGCTCTGGGATAATTCGAAGAGATCTAATATTTGCCTTATAAGAATACCTGAAGGTGATGAGGTTGCTGCGAAGCATACAGAGGCTTTACTTCATGGAATAATCAAAGAGAATTTTCCAGACATGCCAAGAGATTCTGAAAAGACAGTTTCAGAACACCAGGATGACTCAATCCAAATAAAAATCCTCATAGACACATATTATAATTAACTTCACCAAAGTTAAATATGAAGGAGAAAATTCTGAATGCAGCCAGACGTAAGAAAACCATAACCTACAAAGGGAAGAACATTAGAATGACTGCAGATCTCTCTGCCCAAACCTTCCAAGCTAAAAGAGGATGGTCATTGGATTTTAATCTCCTAAAACAAAATAACTTTCAACTCAGGATCCTGTATCCAGCTGAACTGAGTTTCACTTATGATGGAGAAATTAAATAC
>CAUYRH010144436.1:0-23561 GCA_963574655.1 Perodicticus potto
CAGAGCCTCAAGCTGTCACCCTGGATAGAGTGCTGTGGCATCACAGCTCACAGCAACCTCCAATTCCTGGGCTCAACCGAGTCTCTTGCCTCCGCCTCCCAAGTAGCTGAGACTACAGGCTCCCACCACAACACCCGGCCATTTTTGGTTGCAGCCGTCATTGTTATTTGGCAGGCCCGGGCTGGATTCGAACCCTCCAGCTCAGGTGTACATGGCTGGTGCCTTAGCCCGTTGAGCCACAGGCGCCGAGCCGATGTCCATCCTAATGACTTTATTGGACTTGCCTCAAAAGGTTCCTTTTATGGATACTACAGTTTGTTCACTAACACGTGGCCTACCAGACAGTGTATTATCATGACAGAACCTGTTTCATTCAATTTTTTCATCCCCTTGGATATGGAATTCCTGTATGTTGCTTCTTTCTTGTAATGGATTCTAAACCTTCTTTGGACAGCAGCAGTAGATTTTAGTTCAGCCAACCAAAGAACACAATTTACTTTTTCTTCTAGTGAAGCCACGAGTCAACAATGATTCTAGCTGAGGCTCTCTAAACCACCAATTCTTGAGGAGGAAGTTTGAATTTTCTGTTAATTTATTTCTATACACTATCCACATGTTATTACTTTATCTTAGAGTCATTAAGATGTGCAAAGAAAGAATAATTCTTTAAAAATAGATAAATATTTAGTTTTACTGCCGATAGAAATAAAACTGACAAAATTTAGATAAGTAAATGTAAACACATCATGAGAATTATTTTTAAAATCTTTTGTGTGATACAAATCTTTATTAGCTCATAGGATATCATTGGACCTGCTGCCAGTAGCAAGTTATAATTGTTTATTTTTATAGTGTGTTAATTTTATTCCTGTTAAATTACCTCAATGTGCATATTGCTTAATGAGTTTGTTCAGTGTACTGTACTCCAAATCTGAAAGAGATAACATAAAATATTTACTACATTTATGAATCAATAAATATATTTATTGTCATGCTGTAAACAGGACTCTAAAAATAAATAAATTTATCATATATGATACATTACAATATTAACAAAAAGTTTTAGCTATAATTTTGTAAACCTAAGTTTGAGTGGTTTTTGAACATTTTTGTTTAACATACAGTTTTTACTCATAGGAATTAAGAAAATAGTTTGAGTAAATTTAATGGACTAGAATAAAATTATGTAAGTTAATCATAGGCAAAATGTTTTATAGGCAAAATGATCAATTATTGGCAATTTCACATGGGTTGAACTAGAATAAACATTTAAAAGCTCAGATAAAAAGGAAATTACATCACATTCAGCATTTGACAAAGTGCTTGGCTTTTAAGTGAATAAATACATTTTTCTTAGTGAATATTCTTAAGTGAATGAAAGTGTTTAGGATTTAGAAAAAATTTCATCATAGTATGGGTCATGTTATCACTAAGAAGAATGTTTACAAAGAGTTTTTTTGTTTGCTTTTGTTTTTTTAAGATGGTCCTGCTCTGTCAGCCAGGCTGTAGTGCAGTGAGTGACACCATCACAGTTTACTGCAGCCTCAGACTGCTGGGCTCAAACGTCCTCCTGCCTCGGTCTCCCAAGTAGCTGGGGCTACAGGTGTGAGCTACTAATCCTGGGAAGAATTTTTTTTTTTTTATTGTTAGGGATTCATTGAGGGTACACGAAGCCAGGTTACACTGATTGCATTTGTTAGGTAAAGTCCCTCTTACAATCATGTTCTGCCCCCCCACACACCAAGACCCCATCCCCCTCACTCCTTCCCTCTCTCTGCTCCTCCTTTCCCCCAAAGAACTTTTTTTAAACCTATGACAATTCTCATGCCATGATCTTAAGAGAAAACAGAATATGAAATTATACATATAATATTCTCTCAACCATGCTAAACATATGTGCCGATATAAAGTCCTAGAAATAAATTCACCAAAATTTTAACAGTGACTCTATCGGCATAGAGACATAAAGGGAAATCTTTACATTCTGCTTTCTGTTTCTCTGTAACTTGTATACTTTACTAGATACTGTTACATTTACAATATGAAAAAAGTATATATATATATATATATTTTTTTTTTTAGAAACAAAGGGTCTCATGTCTGCTATAAAGAACTCTTGTTGTCACAGATAGTTGCCCTTGCAGCTCTGCCCCAAGAAAACTGTAGACTGTGCTCTGGGAGTAAACCTCCCACGGCCACCTGGCTTCCCTCATGTCCACACATGCCATGATCTGGCAGGACTGAGAGATTAGCGTGGGAAAGCACTTCTGCCTGTCTCTCTGTTGTGTACTTTGCTGCCCAGTTTTCTCAGTCTGTGCTTGCTATCTTACCTTTGTCTGTCTGACTTGTTGCTGGTAAGGAACTTTCCAGAACTATCACTCCCAGCGAAAGGCATTTCTCTGGTTGGGCCCTGGGAAATGGAGAAGTAACAATCGCCAGTTTTCTGCACACCGCTTGGCCCTAATATTCCTACTTGTCTTGGAAATGTCTCAGGAAATACCACTCATCCCCTCCACCCACGATCATTTAAGTGCCAGTGATTCCCCCAGAGTCATGTTCTCCCTGATAAACAAAGGTCTATCCAAACAAAATTATTCAGAATTTGCAAGCTTAGGATCAAAGTAGGAGCCAATTCTGAACTTTTACTTAGGAACTCTAAATTTTTGTTTTTACCAAGCAAAAACTAAAAGCAAAACTAAATACCAAGACTATATATTGCAAAGCTTGAGCTAGAAATAGCCATAAGATGGAAATGGAATGATCTGAGAAAGAGTTTTTAATGAAGGCTTGATTTAGAAATGACAGGCTATGGCAGCCAACGGCACTACCTTTTCTAGAAAGTTATGTTGTTCACGTGACAGCAATTAAGTAACCTCAGGGCACAGATTTCATGCTTATCAATATTCCCAAAAGAATGCATCTGCAAAATGTATCTTTCTGCCTAGCTGCACTGTATCTTTCTGGCCTAGCTCTATAGCAACCACATTTTTCACTCAGCAGCCTGTTGGTTGCTGGGAAAATCCAATAATCTCCAAGCTTTCATACACAGCCAATTAATAGAAATGTTTACTACTATAGGAGTGATTCCTCACCGACTCCGGTTAGATCAAATAGTGCTATTTGATGCTATTCCTAGTTTCTTATGTCCAAAGCTTCTCTAGCCCCTCCTGACAGGGTAAAACAATTTCTCCTTGTGCACCAGTGCTCCTTCTTAATATCTTTTGCAGCACTTACCACATGGCTGTAACAGCTTCTTTACAGATAGATCTCTTTCACCAGACCTCTTTAGAAAAAGGGATATACCTCCTAACATAGGGATTACCACTTAATAAATACTTGTGGAATTAAGTACCTAATCAAAATTTCATTTTTTCCCTTAGAATGGATACCACACTTTAAAACAATATTTAAAATATTTGAGATAGGGCAGCACATATGGCTCAATGAGTAGGGCACCAGTCCCCTATACTGAGGGTGGCAGGAACCCAGCCCCAGACAAACTGCAACAACAACTACAACAAAATAGCCAGGCATTGTGGTGGGCGCCTGTAGTTCCTGCTACTTGGGAGGCTGAGGCAAGAGAATCGCCTAAACCCAAGAGCTGGAGGTTGCCATGACCTGTGACGCCACAGCACTCTACCGAGGGTGACAAAGTGAGACTCTGCCTCTTAAAAAAAAAAAATTGAGATAGGCATATTTATAGAATTTAGAACTGGAAGGGATCTTATTTTTTTGGTGGGATAACCATGGCCCATGAAGGCTAAACAACCCATCCAGGGTCATGAAACACTGCTGGGATCAATCCTCAGTACAATTCTCTTTTTAAGAGTTAAGTGAACTTTAGGAAAATGCACTTTGATTTTATACTGTAGAAATTTATATCTGTAAACCTTTAACTTCCAGGTTTAGCAAAATGGTGCTAAAGTCCTCAAGAAGGGTTCCAAGTGTAGCTACTACAGATAGGTGCTTTGTGCAAGTCTGTTTTCTAAACCTGTGGAATCTGTACTTAAATACATTAAAACATTTGTTATGAGTTTGTGGGAAACTTTATTTTCTATTGCAGTTTTTTGATTTACACAAAGTTGCAGAGTTAGTACAGAGAGTTAGTTCATGTATACTTGTTACCACGTTTCAGTTTCCCCTCATGTTATCATCTAACATAGCCATGAGACATTTGTCAAAACCAAGGCGCAAACACTGTAAATTGTCATTAATTAAACTCCAGACTTCATTTGAATTTTACCAGTTTTTCCGCTAATGTCCCTTTTCAATTCCGAGATCCAGTCTAGGATACATTAATATATTTAGACATAATGTCTTCTCTGATCACCTATGCTCTGTGACAGTATCTTAGTCTTTCTTTGTTTAAGGACCTTGAGAATTCCTAAGGAGTAGCTGCCAGGTATTTGGTAGACTGTCCTTCAAAGTGGGTTTATGTTTTTCTCATGATTTGACTGGCATTATGGACTTAAGGAAAAATTATCACAGAGAAAAGAGCCTCTCTCATTACAGCATATCAGGAGGTATATGATATCCCCTTATCACTGGTGATATTAACCTTGATCATTTGCTTAAGGTAGTGTCTGCCAGGGTTCTCCACCCTAAAGTTAGTGATTTTATTTTTTTTTAATACTCTTCTTTGGAAATGAATCACTATGACCAACTCCCCTGAAAGGTGAATATCTACATATATTTTCGGGAATTCTTCTGTAAGAGAGATTTAACTCTTTTCCTTTTGATATTTATAAAAATTTTAGTTTGGGACGGCACCTGTAGCTCAGTGAGTAGGGTGCCGGCCCCATATACCCGGGGTGGAGGGTTCGAACCCGGCCCCTGCCAAACTGCAACAAAAAATAGCAATTTTGACCAAAGTACACTACTTAAACATTAATTTCTAATTCAACTTGTCAATATGTTGTTTAGGATATTGCATCCTCATTTGTAAGTGAAATATGTTTGTAATTTCCCCTTATAACAGTATATCTTCTCCAGTTTCAATATCAGGTGTATCGAGATCAAGTAGAATGATTTTGAAATATTTCTTCTTTTTCTATTGTCTATAAGATTTGGCATGATCTGTTTTTTGAAACTCTCTTTTACTGTTATTTATATAATATTAGTTGTCTATTTTTTGAGACTTTGGGAAAAAAATAAGCAGTTAACTGATGACTTCATCCTGAGCCTCAGAGTCAAAGCATTCTATAATAGACATAATCTTATTTGACAATGTGAACGTTACTTTCTTGGCATTATTATTATTAATATTGCTTAATATTTTGATGCAGTAATCGTCTGTTTTCTTTTCCGAATGTATTTATCTTTGTTCATTCTTTACATGGTTTTTGATTCTAGTCCTTATCTTAAACATTGTTATTGTTATTAAATTTTAAGCCTTTTAAATTCTGTGACGGCAAAAAGTGGAAACCTAATTAACATATGTATATGTAAAAAAAAAAAAATAGCCGGGCATTGTGGTGGACCCTTGTAGTCCCAGCTACTCGGGAGTCGGTAGGCTGAGGCAAGAGAATTGCCTAAGCCCAAGAGCTGGAATTTGCTGTGAGCTGTGATGCTACAGCACTCTACCGAGGGTGACAAAATGTCCCTAAAAAAAAAAAAAATTCAGTTTAATAAATAATACAAAGTTTTTTTTTTTTTTTTTTTTTAGAGACAAAGTCTCACTTTGTTGCCCTTGGTAGAGTGCTATGGCATCACAGCTCACAGCAACCTCCAGCTTTTGGGCTTAGGCGATTCTCTTGCTTCAGCCTCCAGAGAAGCTGGGCCTACAGGCGCCTGCCACAATGCCTGGCTATTTTTTTTGTTGCAGTTGGGCCGGTGTCAGGTTTGAACCCACCACCCTGGGTATATGGGGCCGGCACCCTACACACTGAGCCACAGGCATTGCCCTTTTTTTTTTTTTAATTTTTACCTATGCATGTGTTTATTACGTTTCCACTTTTTGCCTTCATAAAATTAAAAAAGGCTTAAAATTTAACAACAATAACAATGTTTAAGATAAGGGCTAGAAATAAAAACCTCAAAAAGAATGAACAAAGATAAATACATTCAAAAAAGAAATCAGACGATTGCTGCAACAAAGTATTAGGCAATAATAATAGTAATGCAAAGAAAGTAACATTCACATTGTCAAATAAGAGTATGTCTATGGCTCGGCGCCTGTGGCTCAACGGGCTATGGCGCAAGCTACGTACACCTTAGCTAGCCGGTTCAAATCCAGCCCGAGCTTGCCAAACAACAATGACGGCTGCAACCAAAAAATGGCCGGGCGTTGTGGCGGGCACCTGTAGTCCCAGCTACTTGGGAGGCAGAGGCAGGAGACTCACTTGAGCCCAGGAATAGGAAGTTGCTGTGAGCTATGTTGCCAGGGTGACAGCTTGAGGCTCTGTCTCAATAAAAAAAAAAAAAAAAAAAAGAGTATGTCTATTATAGAATGCTTTGACTCTAAGGTTCAATATGGAGTCATCAATTAACTTCTTATTTTTTTCACAAAGTCTCAAAAAATAGACAACTAATATTTATGAATAAAAATAAAAGATAATTTCAGAAAACAGATCATGCCAAGTCTTATAGACAATAGAAAAAGAAGAAATACTTCAAAATCATTCTACTTAATCTGGATACACCTGATATTAAAAATGGAAAAAATATATTATTATAAAGGGGAAATTACAAACATAATTCACTTATAAATGAGGATGCAGTATCCTGTATCCTAAACAACATATTAACAAGTTGAAGTAAAAATTAATGTTTAAGTAATGTACTTTAGTCAAACTTTGAGTTTGTGAGAAGTTAAACTAAAATTATAATTGTGTAAGACAGTAACTTTTGGCAAATATAAAATAAGCATATGATGTTGAAATGTGAGTTTAAGAGATAAAAACCTCTTTAGGTGACATGACAGCCAAGACGTTTCATATCAATAAACTTTGCATGGGTGGCACCTGTGGCTCAGTGAGTAGGGCACCAGCCCCATATACCGAGGGTGGTGGGTTCAAACCCGGCCCCAGTCAAATTGCAATTAAAAAAATAGCCGGGCGTTGTGGTGGGCGTCTATAGTCCCAGCTACTTGGGAGGCTGAGGCAAGAGAATCACTTAAGCCTAAGAGCTGGAGGTTGCTGTGAGCCATAATGCCATGGCACTCTACTGAGGGCGACAATTCACCAGTAGTAAGGCCTTGTGCAAGTTATTTGAGTCTGACTCTGTCTCAAAAAAAAAAATAAATAAATAAAATAAAAAATAAACTTTGCAGATAACTGAAGCTTATTCCTTTAACATTGAGGGTTTTTTATTTTAACATATGAACCTCTTCCATTTTTATGGCTGCCTTTCTAAGATGAATCAAATATTTTTTATTGTCTTGAACAGAACATCCTGAACACCATTTCCCCTGTTTACAAAAACTGATCGTGGTACTGAAATTCATTGTCAACGAGGGTTGAACTTGGTGAGCTATAAGGTTTTTTTCAATCTAAATTTCTATGACTTAATAATTTACCAGGCAAAATTAATGAAGTTATATCCCCAAATAACCAAAGATTTCTTGTTTTCAAATCAAGATTTTTACCTTAAGGTGAGGATATGGTAATTTCAGCCCTACTTCTAGACCAGAGAGAAACAACAGGTGTTCACACAAAGACATCCAGAGCAGCACAGACAAATCATTTGGGAAGCTTGTTAAAAGCCAGATTCTGAGTCAGGACTAAGATTCTACATTTCTAACAACTTCCCAGGTGATACCAAAGTTGCCAGTCCATAGGTCACATGAGAAATAGCAAGGACTCTGGGAATCCCACAAACCAAACCTTGTCATCAGGCTGCTGACAAATGAGCTCCTGGGGCAGTGTGGAGCTTTTCTCTCATGCTGCAAAGTGTTTTGAATAGACGTGGAGAAGGAGCTAGGGGAAATAAAATAAAAAATGCATTCCTAGCTTGGTGCCTGTGGCTCAACAGGCTAAGGCGCCAGCCACGTACACTTGAGCAGGTGGGTTCGAATCCAGCCCGGGCCCACCAAACAACAGTGATGGCTGCAACCAAAAAATGGCCAGGCGTTGTGGTGGGCGCCTGTAGTCCCAGCTACTTGGGAGGCGGAGGCAAGAGACTTGCTTGAGCCCAAGAATTGGAGATTGCTGTGAGCTGTGATGCCACAGCACTCTATCCAGGGTGACAGCTTGAGGCTCTGTTTCAAAAAAAAAAAAATGCATTCCTCTGATAGAAACCAAACAAAAGGGGAAAATGCTTTTCCTAAAAAACTACTCATTAAGGCAAACATGACCTTGACTCTGTGGTTCTTTACATGGTGAGAGGAAGTACCCAGACCACATCAGAAAGACAAAGAGCTGGTTTTATCATCGGTTTTGTGAAGAGAAGTTCCACTTCTAGAATTTGAAGCTTCTTACCCTGAAATTGTACTTGAGAATTTTAGGACAGCATCAATGGACATTGTAAAAGATTGCTATGCTACTATTTTCTGACAAGCAGAAGGTGGGTCTATCTGTCCTTCAGGAGCTAAGTCACAGCTGCCAAAGCTGCTTTCAAATTAAGTTAATATGACATATGGAATTACTTATTTAAATATAAAATGCAGTATATGATTGCTTAGCTGCTTTCAAATTAAGTTAATATGACATATGGAATTACTTATTTAAATATAAAATGCAGTATATGATTCCTGAGTATCAGGATGTAGTGCCTTTATTAGGGCAACTAATAAAAGTTTTCTTGACTGTGAGAAGTCTTTCATATCACTGTATGTATTGAGACCACAGTCTGTTTGAGATAGTCCCAGTCAGAAGTGCAGTGCTCGGGGGGTGCACTGTGAGTACAGAGATCTGAATTCTAGCCAGTGCTCCACCATATCCTTGGACCGGTCACTTAAAATCTCTCCAGGCCTCCCTGTGAAAACTAGTTAATCTCAAGGTTTCTTTCAAGTCCTAGTTTTCCACCAATCCATTCTGATACCTTAGGAAGGTATTTTCTGTACACTTCAAAAATAATGGCCATCCATTTTAATAGTGCCATTAATAAAGCTGATTCTGCCAACTTTGTGCTTAATACTGAAGCAAGTAGCAGCCTGAATGTTATCTTACACCAAGTAATCAGCAAGAGAAAAATGCTGAGATTTTGACCTCATTTCTTGCATAGATATGTTTGTGGTTGTGGGCTAGCTAGCAGTTTAGTCAATACAGTGCAGAATTGTTACTAAGTTCTCATTTCCCCCAGATAATTACTAAAATCAAAGTTGGTAGCATGAATTGTACCAGTGGGTAAGATTCTGCACTTCTTTTAACTGACTAACATATATTATATTCGACTTGGTGTTAGTCAAAACGACTCTGGCTTCATTGAATTATAAAAGGTAAAAAAGGAAAACTGCTGGTTGCAACCTGAAAAACTTTACCTTTCCAAATGTGCACCTCAGACAATAGCAGGCCCCATGGCAAAATGAAATACTGTATGACACTGGCACTGTAGTAAAGAGCACGGGCTCTGGTGCTGTGCTACCTAGTACAATTCACCAGTAGTAAGGCCTTGTGCAAGTTATTTAATCCCTGTGCATATGAGCTGTCTCAAATGTAATAGGGATGGTAATAGTATTTATTTCATAGAGTTGTCACAATGACTAAATAAATACACATGAAACACTTAAAATGCCACTCACTACACGTTAGCTATTGTTATTATCATTAGGAACTGAAATGGAGAGAAGGGGAACTAGTCAAGACAGGAAAGCAAGCTTGGCCACATTAAGGGGGAAAAAAGTGCTGACAGAAAGTTCAAACTGTATCTGGTTCCTATATTAAGCATTCTCTGTGCTTGAGTACAAAACTCTGTGTGAAACTCTTCACTGTGTGTATATAGTGTTTCAAAATGAGTTCATACACATCATTTCATTTGATTATCATCAGTCTACAGAGGTAAGGTCTCTTATGTAACCTAGAAAATACTTCTGACTCTCACAGACTTTGGGTAAGTCAGGCACAGCACGGAAGAACACAGCAACCTCCCTTTCCTACACGGATTCCAAGAAGTGTGACTGCTGGGCTCCTGGATAAAGTCTGGGCACCAGAGAGTTATTATGGGGCCATTTTTGTTTCCCAAGGTGACTCCACTACACATTTCCCAAATGCATTATACAAGGTGTCCATAAAGTTCTTGTGCAATTTAAAATGGTTGACTATTTTAATCTATTTGACCATCTTCGTAGCGTCACATCACAAAATGTACTTCATGTTCCTTGATAGTAAGCATATTATGCATGCTGTGCTTGGCCTTTTTTTTTAAGGCATAAAATGTATATAATGAAAAATTCTGATTACTAACAACCAACTGACTTTGGAGGGAACAACACTGTGAGACCAAAAACATATCTTTCCCAATGGACCTTCCTCTCTTGCTTTAACATTTACTAAGGATTCCTGCCAATACCTATTAAGTCTACAAAATGACAGTTACATATTTTCCAACTCCACCACTCCTTCTAATGTTTTCCCTGCTGTCAAAGTGCCTATTGTTTTTATCCTTGAGTCAAACCACAAAAGTCTCAGGATATTAAGAAAATCTTGAATATGAATGACTTTTTCTTCCTACTAATTTGTGAAATGTTTTTCCTTTTTTTTTTTTTTTTTGAGACAGAGCCTCAAGCTGTCACCCTTGCCATAGAGTGCTGTGGCATCACAGCTCACAGAAACCTCCAATTCCTGGGCTCAAGTGAGTCTCCTGCCTCCGCCTCCCAAGTAGCTGGGACTACAGGCGCCCGCCACAACACTGGGCCATTTTTTGGTTGCAGCCGTCATTGTTGTTTGGCGGGCCTGGGCTGGATTCAAACCCGCCAGCTCAGGTGTATGTGGCTGGCGCCTTAGCCCGTTGAGTCACAGGTGCCGAGCCTGTTTTCCCTTTTTAATGTAAGTAATTTGCTCCATTCTAACCCATGGAGCAGCAGGTCCCACTAGGAGTCTGAGGGTAACATCTGCAACCCACCAGTCTGCACAGCCTGCGAGCACATGTGAAGAGGACCAGAGTTCAGCTGTCAGCAGCACCATGGAATTGACTGCCAAGCATTTCTGCCATCAATTCCAATCATAGATGTATGCCCCCATTTTTTGGTACTTCATTCCCACCACAGACTTTTTATTAAGACCTTGTTCCTGTGGATGCATTGGGGGCACATGTCGTCTTCAAGATGTGGGGGTGGAAAATTGCAGGCAGGAAGCAAGAAGAAGTGTGCTCACTTTCCCTTCCTGCTTTTTGGGAACCAGGCTTGTCCTGCATGAAATGGAGGTGAACCCAACCATCTGTGTCTGCAGGGAGACTTTTCCCATGGACCACACACCACCTGACATCACAGTCCTTCTGCGGAGATTCCACTGCCTCTGTGGACGACCTGGACCTTGCTGCAATTCTGGCCCAGGAGGCCAACAAAGCCTCTGGGGCAGAAGTCACAACAACGGTATTAACTCCCTCAAGGCGAAAGGCAGACTCCAAGACAAGCAACACCCTTCGTCAGAGGGCGAACCTAATCCGGCGCAAGAACTACTGCGGGAGGATCAGTCCCCTTAGAACACATCCTTTGCTCAGAACCTTCTGGGGACATTTCTTTCTTGTCCACATTTGACTTTCTTTTTAGTGACTTCCGCATTTTGGCCTCTTTTGCTGTGCTAGGAATATCCTTTTGAGCATTTTGGCCTCATTTGCTGTGCTAGGAATATCCTTTTGATTTGGAAAAGCATGTGTGCACAGTCACTTATATACATCCAGTTTCTGGTCTTTGGTGCTCAGGCATGATTACTGGCACCAGGTCCATGCAGTGTCCGGGTGAAGCAGATTAACTGGTAGCAGTTCGTTGGGTAATGGAGGAATCGGCACCTTCTTCTGAGGTTTTGGGATGTCACTATGTTCTGGTTTCTTCTGGGGGCAGAACTCTTTGTTACCCTTGACAGATGTTTTTCTTTTGGTCCATTTTGCTGAGGTTCCTGGTACAGCAGGTGCACTCGGACGACTCGCAGCCTGCTGAGCCTCTACCAAACAAGTTTGTGCTGATGCTTGGCCAAATCTGTAACTCCCACCTTCTTCTCTGGCCTTCTTTGTGGAGTTCCACTCCTTTTTTTTTCTTTTTTGCAGTTTTTGGCTGGGGCTGGGTTTGAACCTGCCACCTCCGGCATATGGGGCAGGCGCCCTACTCCCTTGAGCCACAGGTGCCGCCCTGGAGTTCCACTCCTTGCCTTTTGCGTTCTCCATACGTGAGAAGAGGAGGTTCCTACAAAAAAAAAAAGATTCTCCTGCTTGACTCTTACTATATAACAGATCCACTTAAAAGTAGCCACTGAAAGCATTTTCTCTGTTTAGCTTTGAGAGATACTTGCATTTTTATTTTATTTATTTCTGATAAGATAGTGAAGCAATATCCTATGTATCAGTGCCACAAAAATATTTCAGATACAGTCAAGGGATCAGTAGAAAACAGCTTTATGTAGATGACCTAGAACATAATCTCTAGCCAAGTAATAGGAAATATGTCTGATTGAGTTATTGTTATTAAATAAAATTTTTCATTAAATATGTGCCTGGCAGCATGCTAAGTACGATACATGAATTTAATTATCATGATATTGCAGTGTCCCTAGCATATAGCAAACGGTAGGAGCTCAATAAATATTTGTCGAATAAATGAATTAAGTTATTAGTTTTATCTTTATTTTACAGTGATTAAAATTAGATGAATTTTTAAGCTTTCCCTAAGGTCACATAATTATTAATTAGTTGACCAAGTCCAAACTCAGTTATAGAATAACGTAGCATAGTGGTTCAGAGCAGAAACTCTTGGGCCAGTCAACACCTAGTTTCAAATCCCAGCTCTGCCAATCATTACCTGTGTGTACTTGGGAAAGTTACTTAATCTCTTGTGCCTCAGTTCTCTCATCCATAAGTAGAAAAGTTCCAACCTCCCAAGGTTCCTGGGAGGATTAAATGAGATGACACTTGTAAAGCACTTGACTGTGTCTAATCCTCTATATGTATAGCAATTATTGTTTAGTAGAGCCTTATATTACATGCCAAATGGAACTTCTACTTCTCAAAAGAAATTTCCAAAAATTATCTTATGTAATAACATCCAGGTAGATGATTACAATTAATATAATACAGGTTAAGTATCCCTTGTCTGAAATGCTTGGGACCAGAAGTGTTTTACCTTTCTTTTTTTTTTTTTGATTTTGGAATATTTGCATCATACTTACCAGTTCAACAACCTTATTTGGAAATCAGATATTCGAACGCTCCAAAGAGCATTTTCTTTCAGCACATGTCAGCACTTTTGAGTTTTGGATTTTGAGCATTTCAGAGTTTGAATTTCCAGATGAGGAATGCTCACTTGATAGCACTTAATCCTCACAATAATCCATTTTATAGATTATATGAATCAGGCTCTGAAAGGTTAAATGAATTGCCAAAGATCACACAACAAGCCAGCAGCAATGCTAGCCCCCACTGGAAGAAGGTAGAATAACGGATGAAAGATGACTAACGCAGAATGTCTGCTCCTAAAACGAGGAAGTGGTAGAGGGAAGACAGATAGGAAAACTAATTCAAGGCAGAATGAAGCCAGGCAGGGCTTGGTGCCCGTAGCTCAGCCACTAGGGCACCAGCCACATACACCGGAGCTGGTGGGTTGGAATTCAGCTCAGGTCTGCCAAACAACAATGACAACTACAACCAAAAAATAGCCGGACGTTGTGTTGGGTGCTTGTAGTCTCAGCTACTTGGGAGGCTGAGACAAGAGAATTGCTTAAGCCCAAGGGTTGGAGGTTGCTGTGAGCTCTGACGCCACAGCACTCCACCCAGGGCAACAGCTTGAGACTCTGTCTCAAAAACAAACAAACAAACAAATTAAAAAAATTAAAAGGAAGGCAGGTTACATGCTGAGGAAAACCAGAGGAAAAACCGATGAATTTGGAGGGCAGTATATTTGCCCAGACTCCAGTCCAGTGGCCTGAAGCAGGTCAGGCACTATTTTGTGGTTCTGGAACAGAGTTTACTGGAAGTCAGAAAAGTTTGCAGGTCTGAGAGTAGCAAAACAGAAAGAAGTGGGCCAAATAAAATTTTGAAAAATGCCTAGCCATTCATAGCTACTCCCACACATTTTTGGTTATGAGAGAAACAGTGACCTTCATTTCAATGGACAAATGAGGCATTCAGTATCAAGGATAACATGAACAATGTAATTATTCTACAGAAAGTTCCCTATCTGCTAAGTTTGAGAGGATTCAGAACATCTATCTTCCTCCCTTTTTTTTCAGTTTTGCTACTTTGGAACCCAGTGGATCATTTTCTTTTGGAGTCAGCCCTCTCATCTTAAGGCCAAAGGTCAGCAGATCTTTCTCTCCCCTCTCTTAGGGCTTATACTGTTTCAGTGAGATCATGTCAACCAGTGAGATATAATGGTGCAGCAAAGAGATATTTCTGTCTCCTCTGTCTGATCTCGGCACCTTAGAAAGTAGAAATTAAAAATTTCATCCCATCAGCTATTCGGGAGGCTGAGGCTAGAGAATTGCCTAACCCCAGGAGTTGGAGGTTGCTGTGAGTTGTGTGATGCGACGGCACTCCACCAAGGGCGATAAAGTGAGACTCTGTCTCTACAAAATAAAAAACAAAATTTCATCCCATTTTTGTAAGGAGTGTAGCAAAAGCACAAAAGGAACTTTGATGAAGTAGATAGCTGTGAATCACTGTGAATAAGTCATTTTCAGATAGTCTCTTCCCTATCTGTAGGCTGGCCTTATTTCTGGCTCAGTCCCCAAGATCAGATCTGATGTAATATAGGTCAATTACTAGACAAGTCTGAGTGTTCAAAAGCTCTAGAAGTCGTTATGATAGACTAAAATTCCTAGCTCTAATATACCTTTGGTCTCGTGCCTAACCCAGATTTTCCGAGATTCTTCAAGATCATTCTCCTAAATCTGAATAAAAACTGAATCTCACTCTGAGGTTAATATATACTTCATCTTGTTTACTTAATTATTGTGTTAAGACATTTATACTCTGAATATATACATGATCTATATGTTTATGATTTAATAAAATAAAAAGATGGAGATATTTGCATATGAAGATGGATAAATCAAATCTGCAAATGGAGAATGACACAGGCAAGTCATCAATTTATATTTGTAAACAACTTTTCAATTAGACCTTGGAAACAAGGAACATGATATTCTGTCTACCAAAAAAAAAAAAAAAAAAACGAAACATAAATACTGAACCTCATTCGTGGTTCCAGTGGGGAGAGGAGGAGGAAGCAGGGAGTGGGTCAGCTGGGGGGCGACTGGGGGGCAGGAGGGACCCGCCGCCACCACCGCCTGTGCTCGTGGCATGGGAAGGGAGGCAGGTCCCGGGCGTGAGTGGGCAGCGGCGTGGCTGCAGGACGGTCGGCAGTGGGTGAGAAAATATTCTGCTGTCATGGAGGTTTATCACCAGATCATCACTTCAATCTATGGAGCAGATTTGACAAATTATGCGACCAACTGATGTACCGGATCAAGGTCTTGTGATCTTTTGTGGTCTGATCCTGATAAAGATGTCTTAGGCTGGGATGAAAATGACAGAGGAGTATCCTTCACATTTGGTGCAGAAGTGGTTGCAAAATTTCTCCATAAGCATGATTTGGATCTTATTTGTACAGCCCATCAGGTGGTTGAAGATAGGAATTTTTTGCAAAGAGACAGTAGGTCACTCTGTTTTCTGCACCCAATTATTGTGGAGAGTTTGACAATTCAGGTGCCATGATGAGTGTGGCCAAAACATTAATGTGCTCTTTTCAGATTTTAAAGCTGGCAGAAAAAAGGAAGCTGAATGCCACGAGACCTATAATACCTCCAAGGGGTATGAACACAAAGCAAGCAAAGGAATAGGTGTCAATTTTGACACGGCCTAGTTGGGACTTGTAACATATAGTATATAACCTTCATTATTATTATTTTTTTTTTTGAGACAGAGTCTCACTTATTAACCCTTGGTAGAGTGCCATGGCATCACAGCTCATAGCAACCTCCAACTCCTTGGGCTTAGACGATTCTCTTGCCTCAGCCTCCCAAGTAGCTGACTCCACAATGCCCACCACAATGGCTGGCTATTTTTTGTTGCAGTTTGGCAGGGGCTGGGTTTGAACACACCACCCTCGGTATATGGGGCTGTTACCTTACCCACTGAGCCACAGGCGTTTTAAGACTGTAATGTGTACTGGTCAGCTTGCTCAGATAGATCTGTGTTTGTGGGGGCCCTTCTATTTTTGATTTAGCAAATACCGTCTGCTGGTTATAACAGCAAATGAAAGACTCGAATCCAAAAAAAAAAGTGTTTTGTTTTTTAATTTCCTTTTCCTTTTGCAAACAATTTTAATGATGGTGTTAAAGCTGTACACCCCAGGACAGTTTATCCTGTCTAAGGGGTAAGTGTACAATTGATCATTTTTAAATTCAGTACAAGCCCATAATAATGTAAATTGGTCAGCCTCTTTTGTCTCAGCCTCCCAAGTAGCTGGGACTACAGGGGTCCACCACAACGCCTGGCTATTTTTTTTTTTTTATTTTCTTGCAGTTTGGCCAGGGTTGGGTTTGAACCCACCACCCTTGGTATATGGGGCCAGTGCCCTACTCACTGAGCCACAGGTGCCGCCCGACTGTGAACATTTTTTATTTTAAAATTTTGTTTCAAAGAGACTGCTTTTTCTTTTCATTGTCTTGTCATGTACAAACTAGTTTTTATAACTATCAACATTAGGAATAACTTTCAACCTTGCCAGCATCACTGGTATGATGTATATTTAATTAAAGCACACTTCCCCTACCATATACTTAAAATGACAATTAAAGCCATTCTTTTAAATGTTTGTGACTCTTTCCTAAGGCCAAAGTTTCTGTTGAGATATGTATTGAGTACAAGGTGGCAAGCTTGTGTATATATGCTGCCTTCCTGGGGATTCAAAAACTGGCTTTTGATTTTGAGTAGTCGCTAGTAATATAGTGCTCTTTAAGTTATTAATAGTTAAAGTTAATAACATTTTGTACAATTTCCACATAGTCTATTCATTAAGTAATCTTTTTACAGTTACATCAGGCCTGAACTCATCCATTCAGAAAGCTTCAAATTATAGAAACTATACTGTTCTGTATGAGTGACCAATTATGCTTCCTTTGGCCTATATCCTTTATTCTGCGGTGAGGTTGAGGCTTGTAAGTCAAACAAAGGAACTGACTTACTATCCACCAATTTATACAGAATTCACAGAATCTATGACATTTTAAAACTAAGATCTGTTAAAAAGAAATCTCTTTCAACAGATGACCATGTACAATATCACATGGTGAAAATGTGTTCAGACTTATTAAATGATGAACTTGTTTAAAAAAAAAACTGAATCTCTAGTAACTGAGGAAATGGACATTTAATTATTAAACACATAGCATTTTGTTCAATATTAGGGTAGGAAGCAGAAGTTATAAAACATTAGAAAAGGTGGATACAAATTCCCAAATCATTTAAAGATCTCACTGGAGAGATAATAAGTCATGTTAAGTTACTGCCTAACAATACAAACAGAACATAACCAGATACATAAATGTACGGACAGTGCTACAGGACCTCAGATTAAGGCAAGAGCAATGTGAACTAAAGATGTGAAGGAAATCTTCCTGGAGAAAGTCAGAATTGTGTTGAGGCTTTATGAATAAATGGACTAAAGGATTTATTTGGGGGAGCAAATACCATTAACTCTGCCCTCTCCATCATTATAGTGTAGTACTCTGGATTCCATTCCCTCCCATTTCCTAGCACATTGCCTGGGACACAGAATGAACAAATAAAATGGCATTCAAGTCCTTCTGCAACCGAGTCCCATTTTATCAATTTAGACTTGCCACTACTCATTCATTCAAAACATCTTTATTTTACACCTAAATGCTTTAGGCATTGTGATAGGTACAGAGCATCCAGAGAAGAACAAGACTCATTTTCTGTCCTTAAAGGGTTTAGACAGACAAGCATACCGCAAGGATATCAGAGTAAATACAATAATTACTCTGAGAGGTATGCATAGAGTATTGAGGAAATCCAGAGCAGTTAATATTTATTTATCTTGGAGGAGGGAATGAGGTCAAGGAAGATTGGTAAACTTACCTTGAAGACGCTATGAATAAACCATTTCCAGACAGTATCTTCCTTGTTCCTGTAGGCTCAGTCCCCAGATCAGATCTTACATAACATTGGGTCAATGCTTAGACAAGTTCGAGAGTTTTAAAGCTCTGGGGTTCATTATGATAGACTAAATTCTCATATCTAATATATCCCAAATCTAATCCTCAAATCTTTTAAAGTATAGTAGTTTTCTTGGCTGGAAATTAATAAAAATTTCTATAGATGGTAGGAGTAGAAAAGGGTAGGTGAATGTTTGGATAATGCCGCTGGGTTTCCAAATTTCAACCTTAAGATACAGTATACAGTATTTGAACATCAGCAATAATTATGGAGGCAATCCAGAATTTTAACAGATTCTTAAAATTATTGATTTAACCACAAACTTAAAATGATGCATAAGAAGGAGGGCTGAATGATGGAAGTGGTGCAGTGGGTGGAAGGAGCTATCAAGACACCTTCCTTGAAGATCACGTGTGATGTCTACCTAAATCTGCCCTGAACGGTCTGATAGGTCTACAAAGGACAAGATCTAATAACATTACAGCATGAGTCACTGACTCTATTCCCTAGAGTCTTCGATCAAATTCAATTCAATAAATACTTATCAAGCACCAACTATTTTCCAGCACACAATTAGCTTCTTGTAAAGTGTGCCATAGATACATATTTTTTGAAGTTAGTTCCTATCTTTCAATAACTTACTATCTCCTCAGAGTAACAAAGTATCTACCTATATATAACTTAGAAAAAAATTTTACTAGAAAACAAGTACCAAAGCTGTGGTAAAGACTAAATTAACCTTTTAACTTTTTTAACTCACAGCAACCTCAAACTCTTGGGCTCAAAGCAATTCTTTTGCCTCAGTCTCCCTGCTAGCTGGGACTACAGATGCCCACCACAATACTTGGCTATGTTTTAGAGATGGGGTCTCATTATCGTTCAGGCTGGTCTCGAACTCATGAGCTCAAGCAATCCACCTGCCTTGGCCTCTCCGAGTGCTAGGATTATAGGTGTGAGCCACCTTGCCCAGCCAACCTTTTATTTCTTGAACACAGGAAGCATATTTCAACCTCGGGGCATTGGCACAGTCTTTTCTCTTTTCCTTCTCCTTCTCTAATTTTCTGCCTGGCTCCTACTCATGCTTCAGGTCTCAGCTGGAATGCTACTTTCTCAGAGGGGCATGCCCTGCTTTCTTCCTGTGAAATAATAAAGAAATATACATATTGGTCTCTCTTAGTCCCTCACAGGGAATTCCTAAAACCCTTGTAATTTCCTGTGTGACAGAGTTTCTAGGAGATTCTTTTGTTCTAATGGTTCTGTCTTGGTTTTTGACACAGCTCCCAAATTCCTTGGACTTTGGTGGACCAGCAATCTTTTGTTCTACTGAAGCAACTCTAGTCAGGCTCCTGAATAGGGGCTAGTCACCAGAAAGAGCAACCATGATTATAAGTTTGGAGCTTTCAGTCCCAACTTCCAGCCTCCTGAGAGGGGAGGGAACTGGAAATGGAGTTAATATTCAATCATGCAAACATGACGAAGGCTCCATAAAAATCTCTTAACTACAGGAATTGACTGCTTCTGGACAGGTGAACACATGTCTCCATGCTGTAGGGTAGTGCGCGTCAACTCCATGGGTGCAGAAGCTCCTATACCCGGACCCTTCCAGACCTCGTCCTTTGTATCTTCATCTGGGTGTTCATCTGTATCCTTTACTATATACTTTATTAATATGCTGGAAGATGTAAGTAAAGTGTTTCCCTGAGTTCTGTGAGCCATATCATAGCAAATTAATGGAAGGGGGTCACAGGATGCCTGATTTATAGCCCATCATCAGTGGGAAGCACAGGTCACATCCTAAAATTTGCATTTGGAGTTGGGGAAAGTCTTGAGGGATGAACCTTAACGGGTGAGTTCTGATGCTATCTCCAGGTGGACAGTATAAGAATTGAATTAGAGGATGCTCAGCTAGTGTCTTCAAGAGAATTGGGTGGTGTGTGGGGAAAAAACCCACATATCTGGTTTCAGTAGAGTATTTCTACTCTATATGAGAGTAGAAAAAACTTCCCCCCATCCTTAGTACTTGTCTAAAGTAGCCCTTTTTATTTCTTTCATAGCAATTTTCATCATCTTTAATTATCTGGATTTTTCACTTGTTTACTCCTTTACTGTTTGACTTCCCCACTAGACTATAAACTTTATAAATCAAGCAATATGGTGTTTTTGCTGTTATTGTTGTTACCATTATATACCCAGCTTCTGCTACAGTAGTAACTAGCATAAATTAGATGTTCAATAAATATTTGCTTAATAATCAGTTTAGTTGAACAGTATGGAAACAATATCACAGGAAAAAATTATCTTAAAATTAACTTCTAAGCTCAGCGCCTGTGGCTCAAGCGGCTAAGGTGCCAGCCACATACAACTGAGCTGGCAGGTTCGAATCTAGCCCCGCCTGCCAAACAACAATGACGGCTGCAACCAAAAATTAGCTGGTCATTGTGGCAGGCGCCTGTAGCCCCAGCTACTTGGGAGGTGGAGGCAGGAGAATCGCTTGAGCCCAGTAGTTAGAGGTTGCTGTGAGCTGTGATGCCACAACACTCGCGACCGGGTGACGGCTTGAGACTCTGTCTCCAAAAAAAAAAAAAATTAATTTCTAAAAAATTACAAAATAAAAAATTTCCTGCAAATCTATAAAATAGACTCTCAGAATGATGTTCTATGAACTGTAATACAGCATATACTTTCACTTATCTTCCTCTGACTTTGTATCTTACTCTACATCTGACTCCATTATCTAGAATTACTTTACAGAATAATTTTAGCCTGCATACATGATAAAGAGTAAAAATAAATTTAAGAACAATTTTAATAATGTCCTATACTTTAAGAACATCTCTTTGGTACATTAGGTCACTTAAGAGCATGCTGAGATGAAAGCATTTACAAATCATGATTTTTAGAGTGGCTAAAAGAATCTCTATATTCATTTATTATAACGCACAAGTATTGCTAATGTTAAAATATATTAGGGTTCTATAAAACATGAAAATGGAAACACAGGAAAGGATTGGCGTGCATTTATCTACAGATGACTCATGCTACCGGCTTAACTATTTTTTTTTTAAAGAGTTTATTTTTATTTTTATTTTTTTTTGTGACAGAGCCTCAAGCTGTCACCCTGGATAGAGTACTGTAGCATCACAGCTCACAGCAACCTCCAATTCCTGGGCTCAAGCGAGTCTCCTGCCTCTGCCTCCCAAGTAGCTGGGACTACAGGCGCCCGCCACAACGTCCGGCTATTTTTTGGTTGCAGCCGTCATAGTTGTTTGGCGGCCGGGCTGGATTCGAACCCGTCAGCTCAGGTGTACGTGGCTGGCGCCTTAGCTGCTTGAGCCACAGGCGCCAAGCCCAGCTTAACTATTTTCTTTTAATTTTTCATGATTATGGTAGGTCTCATGTACTGAAATATATTTAATATATAATATTATTGTTGCTGAAGGAACAAAAATCATTTATAATCATCACCCTAAAAAACAAATGGGTTCCAATCATTTCTTTTGAATTCAAGGCATATTGTGTTGAATATTAGACCGATTGTACCTAACCTTGAATATAGGAAATAAAGAGAAACTATTTGTTACATGTCTTTCTCTTTTTTTTTTTTTTAAAGACAGCCTCAAGCTGTCGCCCTGGGTAGAGTGCCATGCCATCACAGCTCACAGCAACCTCCAACTCCTAGGCTTAAGCGATTCTCTTGCTTCAGTCTCCCAAGTAGCTGGGACTACAGGTGCCTGCCACAACGCCCGGCTATTTTTTGGGTGTAGTTGTCATTGTTGTTTGGCAGGCCCAGGCTGGATTCAAACCTGCCAGCTCTGGTGTATGTGGCTGGTGTCTTAGCCATTTGAGCTATAGGCACTGAAGACAAAGCTATTTGAAACACTGTATTTTAAAGACAGAAATGTTTCCAGGCTACAGCAACATTAATTCCATCTGTTTGGATTTTGATTGATCACTAAATTTTGGATTTAGGGAGAGTCACATTTTTATATTTAACACAAATTAAATTTTAATTTAGAAACTGAGTTCTACATGTTCTGAGATATGTACAAATTATGTGAAAATAAGTTACTGTTATGTCCTGGATGTTTGTGTCTTCCACAAAATTTATTTGTTGAAATTTTAACCCTCAGGTATTAGGAGGTATTAGAAAGTAGAACCTTTGAGTGGGGATTAGGTAATAAGGGTGAAGCCCTCATGAATGGGATTACTGCCTTTATAAAATAAACCTGAGGGGCAGCACCTGTGGCTCAGTGAGTAAGGCACTGGCCCTATATACCGTGGTGGGTTCAAACCCAACCCCGGCCAAACTGCAACAACAAAAAAAATAGCCAGGCATTGTAGCAGGCACCTGTAGTCCCAGCTACTCAGGAGGCTGAGGCAAGAGAATCGCCTAAGCCCAAGAGCTGGAGGTTGCTGTGAGCTGTGATGCCACAGCACTCTACCAAGGGCAACAAAATGAGACTCTGTCTTAAAATAAAATAAAATAAAATAAAATAATATAAAATAAAATAAACCTGAGAAAGCTAGCTAATCTTCTCCACCATGTGAGGACACAGCAAGCTATGAACTAGAAAAAGGGCCCTTACCAGACTCAGAATCTGCCAACACCTTGATTTCCCAGCCTCCAGAACTGTAAAAAATGAATTTTTGTTTATAAAATACCCATATTATGGCACTTTGTTACAGGAGCCCTACAACTAAGACACTTCACATATAGAAACAACATATGGTTTCATACACCTAGGCGTGACTCCTGAGAAAATCTAGTGAAAACACTTGTTAAGAATCTGGCAGTATTCAGGTTTAATTGGCTCTGGACTCCCTCTAGTGGTCCAACCATTTAGTGCTTTAAGTGGTGCACTTCAATTCATAGAACTACCATTTTAGGTCAGAATAAAAGCAAATAAACAAAACCACACAACTGCCATCAGAATCATTTTCTACATGGAGAATATTATCATTTAATGGTATGATAAAAGTAGATTTTCAGATGGCTAAAAGAATATAGTGTGGCAAATGGTTTAACGGCACAGGAATGGATTTTACTGACTGGACCTGACAGTTACAGTTTTGCTCAGAGAGGGTAGATAAGAGCTGAAGGCCCAGTAATAGAATTTCTCATTGCTTTTGTTTGTGAACTAAGGTGAAGACTAGACCTTTTTTTTTTTTGAGACAGAGCCTCAAGCTGTCACCCTGGATAGAGTGCTGTGGCATCACAGCTCACAGCAACCTCCAATTCCTGGGCTCAAGTGAGTCTCCTGCCTCTGCCTCCCAAGTAGCTGGGACTACAGGTGCCC